>JAPYYT010001032.1:0-32769 GCA_030522565.1 Ceratosolen corneri
CCCCACCCACTCTCTCTCTCTCTCTCTCTCTCTCTCTCTCTCTCTCTCTCTCTCGCTCTCTCATCGTTTTTCTAACGTGCGTCATTAACGATCGCCATGCGGTTATTACATGCTCGCGTTTAGGGAATCATCGACATTTCAATTTTAAACCTATATTTAGGTAGCCGAATTGCTGAATTCGCGTTACGTATGATCGATCGCATTCGCCAGTTCGAGAGCAAATAACTTGCGCGCAAGGAATTAAAGTATCGGTCATCCTATCTTCAAAACTACATGACTGTATACATGTTCAAAAACAGATTAAGTTTACTTTTTCACATCCGGTTGTTCCTGAGCGCGAGTTTACATTTTCTCAAACCATTCTTGGCTCGCGCCGTTTGATCCAACAAGTTTAACGAAAACACGAGCGCACGCGCGCACACACGCACGCAGAGAATAAGCGAGAGCGAGGCATATATACGCACACGAGCAATTATCATCTAATAATGAGTAATAGAGACTATCGCGTAATTCGCTTAGCATAACACGTTATTTGCTTAGACTTTAATTATGCTCGCGCGTAATGTTTATATACGTGTAGCATGGACATCTAGCCGATGACTCCCCCCCGAGCATTAAAATGATTTCGACAAATAGTAAAATCACCGATCCTCGGCACAAATAAAAAGTCCGACTATGCTGACTCGCATCGCAAGATCTTTCATCTAAGCGTAGGCTTACTCTGCAACTACTATACTAGCCTTCCACTAAAGATCCAACTATTCATTCCCCTCTATGTTCTTAGTACGGGTAGTAGAGCGCGGTCCAATTATATCATACCGCTTTGCCGACAAAACCGTGCCGACAGCCTTGGCGTTCGCTCGACATATCGCCATTTGTTTCCACGAATCATCAACGCGCTGCAGCGCAAAATGACGACACATGCGCTGTAAATTATAAAAATCCGCCGTATCCTTGGTAGCGCTAATTGAAAAAAAAAAACAAAAAAATTAATTATTTATTAATTGATTTGTCTTGACGTGAAATTACCTTTATTTTTATCTTTTTTGGCTTAACATTTGTAGAGCAATGACCAATGTAACGGCGAGAGAGAGAGAGAGAGATTTACGAAATAATCAGCTGGTATTAGATTTTTTCGCGCAACTCGATGCTCGACCGTTACACCTACGGACTAGAATTTTTTCGATTACACGTGTAGCTTACGAGTAGTGGCGGCGCACATGTAAAATCATAAAGAGAATATCGAGTCAAATGTTGGATGAAAAAAAAAAAAAAAGATGAATCTCCTCGTCGAGCCTAATATCTCTCCTGGGGTGATAGAGCGCAAATGTTGGTGGCGGTGGCGATGAGGTCGGCTGTGGCGAGGGAGAGGGAAAGACGAAGAAACGAGACGAAAGATGATCAACGCGGATCGAAAAAAGCGCTTTAGACTTCAGTGCCTCTTAAAATTGGATTAAATTCAACGGAAAAACCACTACCACAGCCCAAACATACACGGTTACGAGATATACTATAAAAGGAGTAAGTAGCCGATTAACGAAGTAATTACGCCCGCCGAAAAAAAGCACCCCTTGGATAAAATTTACGACTGTTCACGATAATGACGACGTTCGGAGGCTCTCTATCCCTCCCCCCGCGCTCCCACCCCCTCTCCACGCCACCGCTGCCGCTGCCGCCGCTGCCGCCGCCCCCCCCGTCCACCCGTCCACCCGCCCGCCCGCCGGCTCGCGAGCTCTCGCTCTCGCTCTCTCGTGTGGAGAGCAGCGGTAAGGAGCGATAAATTGTCAGTGCATTGATATACGGCACGCATGCGCGAACTATATAATACCGCAACGGGCGCACGAGCGGGACGCTGCGAATGTCATGCGGCGCAGAAAAGCGCCTGCTACTACTAACGGGGCTATTACCCGCGGCTCGCTATACTCCGCCAGTACTACTCCAATTAACGGAACGGCGAGGCAGCGAGTGCGAGTGCGATTTTTTTGCTCCGCGCGTTCTCTTTTCGCCCGGCGGCGAGCGAGGCGGCCTTCTCCTCGGCGGCGGCGCACTTCCTCCTTCTCTAGCCGAGCGAGCGCGAATTTACAAAGATGAAAGGGTCGTTGTCGTCGTCGTCGTCGTCGTCGTTGCTCTCTCTCTCTCTCTCTCTCACTCTCTCAGCCTTCCGCTCCCTCCCTCGCTCCCTCCCGTCTTCCCGTCCTCCCTCCTTGGCCTGGCTATTCTTTGATTTTGTCAATGGTGCCTTCTTGCCCAGAGTCCTCGAGATTGACTTTGTTTTAAGAAAAAAAAAAAAAAAGTGCCGCTGCCGCTGTTCCATAAATTTATAAATATTTATGCCCGCCGGCCATGTCCACCTGCAAGCGCGAGGAGACGAGGCTTCAACCGAGCCGCTCCGCCACCCAGTCACTTATTAATAAATAACCTTAAGCAGATTATTTAAATTTCCAGATTAACGCTAATACTTTGTTGCTATATTTAACGAAGCTCGATGATTCGGCTTCGATGCAAAATATTTAGTTGTTCGCTAAGAATGCCTCGCTGGACTCGGGGCGAGGCTAACTACTACAGTAAACCTAATGAAAATAGCACAACAGCCTTTAAAGCGCATTGAGAATAATGTATGAAATACGCTCGCGAGGGTATTTTAAATATTTTGTAATTATTGGAATATCAAAAAGCTGCCACGTTCGCTTCTATTTATAATCAGCTATTTTTATCGAGAGAGAACAAGCCGATGGTCTTAATAATATATATTTCATTTTATTTCCCGATTTGCTTAATCCGAATTTACGATAATGCCCCATACACCGAAGCACTTTTAATATTTACAACAACGACGACAACAACAACAACAACAACAACAGCAGCAGCAGCAGCAAAACAAAAGAAAAATTGCCTCGGCATCGATTGACTTTATCGCAATGAACTTTGCTTATTATTAACTGTATAAAAGAAAATTTTGCAAATCTCTTAATGCCGTCTGAAATTTATTCCACTCGGAAAGTTCAGTGTTTATTTAGAGACAATAGAATAACTTTGTGAATTACAATCGATTCTTTTCGCGCTATATATTGATTTGCACATTTTTATCTGCTATTATTGTGTTGTGCAAAGAAAAAGAGAAAAAAAGAAAACATCAGAGACATGAACAATATAAAACCGAGCAATATAAAAATTTTATTATTAACATTTTGTTTATACTTTGTTTGTACGTTGTTGAAAATATTGTACACGTGCGTGTACGTGCCTGTCCGCGTACTCGCACGTGTGCGTGCCCGCGTGTATGGATTTTGTGTACACTTGCATAATTATAAGTTGTATAAAATAGTTTATATGGCTACTATTTTCAATTTTATCTGCTTCAATTTCAATTTCGTTACGCACGTATTTTCTAAACATTTGTACAAATAAATGGGAGCGTAGTAGAAATAAGGCGATTATTAAGAATGTATTATTAGAAAAGCAATTGATCGGCGAGATTTCAATCGAGTCGAAACATTAAAAGTGCCTGTGTCCAATGGTGATGGCGCGAGGATCTACGGTGTCCCGTCCACTATTGGAGCATGAAATTTGTACAAATGCCATTGATAAAAATACAAACAGTAACGACAACGATAACAATGATAATGATGACGATGACGATGACGATAATGTCGTAACTCTTGAATATGAAATGGGCGCTGAGCATTTGAAAAGAGGCAGCCATATCTTCGCAGAGCTATAATGAGGAATGAAAACGATAAAGAAAGAGGCAGAGAGAAAAGAGGAGAAAAGAAAAAAAAACAGAGAGATAAAAAGAAAGACGCGTATAGCAATAAAATACAGCGCGGGGTTAATGTCAGAGGCCAACTAATTGTGTTAAGTGATGTGGGGTTCCTCCCCATCTTCCTTGTTTCCGACAGGTTCCCTGGGCGTGGGCGTGGGGGTCGGGGTCACCGGCATGGGGGTCGGAGGCACGAATCCCCTCGAGTGGACCGGCCAGGTGACCGTCCGCAAGAAGCGCAAGCCCTACTCCAAGTTCCAGACCCTCGAGCTCGAGAAGGAGTTCCTCTTCAACGCCTACGTCTCGAAGCAAAAGCGCTGGGAGCTCGCGCGCAACCTCAACCTGACCGAGCGCCAGGTGAAGATCTGGTTCCAGAACCGGCGCATGAAGAACAAGAAGAACAGCCAACGCCAGTCCCAGCAGCAGAACAACAACAACAACAGTCAGGCGAACAACGCGAACCACCACGGGGCGGCCGCGGGCCACCACCACCCCGGCAGCGGCCACGCGAGCGTGCACCACGTGGCCGCGCAGGCGCACCACACCAACGGCTCCACCAAACACCATCAGTGACCCGTGGTGTTCTCGGGCGTCGCGTTCGGCCACGGCCCGCACGGCACCGGCTCCATACACTCCTCGGCGGGCCACGGCCTCGTCCCGGGCGCCGGCACCAGCCACGGCCACGGCCTACACGCGCCCCAGGCCCAGCTGGCCGCCGGGGGCTCGTCCTCCTCCTCGTCGTCCTCGTCGGCGGCCGCGGCCGCCGCCGCGCTCGCCCACGCGACCGCCCCACTCCACTCCCACGGCCACTCGACGCACCAGCTCGGGCCCGGGGTGGTACACGTCGGGGCCCACCAGCACGGCGCCCTCCTCCACCAGAACGCCCACGGCCTCGCCGCCTAGGGCCCGCCACCACCCCAGGACGCGGCCTCCCCCTCATCCTCGACCTCCGACTCTTCTACTTCATCGCGATATCTTGCTTTCTTAAGGGAGTACGTGCAGTTTGAGCGACGAGCGATTATCGACGACCGATCGAACAGCGCCTCCAGGACGGCCGATATCTAGCTGCGACGACATTATTTATAAGCTGGTCTCGCCGAAGAGCAAAAAGAGGTAAAATAATACGGCAAACAAGACATTCAGACGTGTAAATAAAGAAACGAAACGATTATCGACTAACAAATTGAACGATTAAACGAGTTAAGTAAATAAATAAATAAATAAATAGACGAATAATTGATTGATTGATTGTTTGGGAGTAAAAAAGGTTAAGTAAACGAAACGTTTAATTAAATAAACGTATAATTGGATGGAGGGAGTGAGGAGGCGAATGATTAAATAAAGGAGCGAATTAGCAAACGAATAAATAGAGGAGTGAATAAATAAATAAATAAATAAATGATTAAATAATTGATTAAATAAGTAAACAAATGAACGAGGCACGGGGATGGATAGTTGTTTAAACGATTAATTAATTTTGTAACAATTAAATAATTGGACGTTGGGGGGGAATGCCGGGGGGGGGAGGGGCGTTGGGTTAGCGCGGAGTTTGTTGCTAAGAGACTCGGAACAGGGACGAAGTGCAAATCGTCGTCGGCTGAGCGCGGAGGAGGCGTGTGTAGGTGAGCGTCGATAATTGTAAGGGCGCCACTTGCCAATTTATACACCAGGAATCACAGAGCGCGCGTAGAGGACGATGGCGATGATGATGATGACGATGATGATGATGATGATGACGATGATGATCGGCATTTTGGGCGGGAGGGGTCTCGCACGATCCGTCTCTCGGCCTCCGCACGCACGCATATAAAATAAGTAAGGGATTGCTTTTTCTCTTTTCGTTTCTTTCCTTTTCTTAATTACTTTCCTTTTAGATGTGAACTGATTCCGATGTAATTTTATCTAATCGTTGTACTTAAGCATTAAGAATGGAGAAGAGGGGCAGGATGGTTGTGTTGCGGAGCGATTGCGCGCGGCACACGCACACGAAGGATAATAATAAACAAGAAGCTCAAGCCGAAAGTACTCCCTTAATTGTTTCCTTTTTGTCTCTCGAAGAGACGCGAGTATATAGTTTAATGCAAATAGTTGTCGAATAGTTAATGAATAATGATGAAAATGACGAACACGAGACAAAGAGAGCGTGTGTGTAGTTGCGAGAATATGTGGGCGGTGACACGATGTTGTACAGGGAATGTATGTTTTTTGCGGGACTGTATGCATATATATATATACATATATATATATATATTTATGTATGCGTATATGACTATGCACACAGCATGCACGCAAGCTTCTCCATTTACGATATACGCATGCGCGCATACATAGGCGCGCGTGTGCTTGCGCGTGCGTGCGTGCGTATTTGTTTATACATGCGTATATACGTGCACACGCGCATACGCATACGCATATATATATATACATATGTACATGTATACATATGTACATACATACATATAAATGTGTGTGTATACATATATATGTGCAAGTATGTATGTATGTATGTGCATGTATGTATGTATGTATGTAGGTGTGTATATATATATATATATAGATATATATAGTGAATTATGATGTGCTGCGAGACGAGGATTGCGAGTGCGGAGCTCGGCCTGTTGTCCTGTTTCGCGACGAAACTCTCTTGCACCGACCTCGCGAGCAATCTCTGTCCAATTCATTAGCTCGATAGTATTCTCCCCTTGCAATTTTCAGCCTATATAAATATATACATATAAATATACGTACATGCACATGTTGGTATTTATGTTTGTATTTATTTATATACAGTGGAAGAAGGTGGACAACACGACAAAAAACAATACAATTTTTAGCGTAATTAGTGTCACTTACAGTTAGTGTGCTCCCAGACTTTCATCTCTCTTGCCCCAACCCCCAACCCCCCCCTCACCCTGTATATCGTTATGTTGTCCTATCTCCGTTGTGCATGTCAGAATAGCTTCCCTTGCTCTCGATTCTACCCTTTCTTTGTGTACCCGCTAGACTGGATGGATGTGATTTTTTAATTTATAAAGATTCGGCACAGTACTTTGTTAAATTGTCACTTATCAAATACAAATTTGGCTAACTTTAACTTACAAGTGTGAACCCTAAAAAACCAAAACAAATATATATATATACATTTCGTTTCGTAACTTTTGTTTGCCGAGAATTCACAAGTACATTAATAATGTTCCTCGACGAGCTTTCGCGGAATGTTTCAAATAATGTTTACTGCCACTCTTGCTTCCCTACTTGTTTTAAAGGCGCTCGAATAAATTTGGAGAGAAAGAAGAACCTCGGACGTTACGCTCAATTGTTATAATAAATTATATTGTAATTTAATATGTTGTAGAAGAAAAAAAAAATGGAAGGAAAAAGAGAAACGCGATAAGGAAAACGAGTTCTGAAGATAATATATATATATTTCCCCGAGGCATATATTTTTCTACCTTAAATGCATTCGAATCTTTTCGTTAGTCCTCCATCCAGTTTGTCAAGCGAACCTTTTTCTAAACGTAATTCGATAGTAGACAGGACGAGCGACAAGTATGTAGTTAAAATCACGTAGATTAAGCGCATGAAAAATGATGAAAAAAAATAAATAAATAAAATAAGGGCTCGAGCGTTTGCAGGAAAACGAAAATCTTCGTACTCAATGCCTACCAAGGATCGCAACTGTCGTACCTATAATTCTTAACTGTACGTAAAGATTATTAAACGAAAGGAGAATATATAGCCACGCGCAAAAAAATATACTAATGAAATTCTGATCAACAGTCAAGTGAGGAGAAAGTGAATAAAGGCAATGGAGCAAATTATCGATACCGGTGAAACAAATTCTTTTGAGAAAAATTGCTCTTAATCGACGTTCTTGCCTAAAAAAGCGAAAAAAAGCGACGAAAACGGTGCAACATTGAGGCGGCAACTTTGCGGCAAGTATTGCTATTGCTTAGCCAGGTAATGAGCGAGGAAACAAGTATTAAGCTGCTCTGTAAAGTATTTCGAACTAAATAAGAGATTCTCCACAATTTTACGTTGCGTCTTCGATTTTGTGAACGTAAATTAAAAAACAATGAAACTTAAGCTCGGCAACGTCGTGACGAGCGCACGCAAAACCCAAAGCCCCGCGCGAAAAAAATCGAGGGCGTGCGGGTGTGTAGGTAATAATAACCCGAAGGTTCGTGGCAAGATATCCCAGTAGTTCTCTACTATCTTAGTTATAAATTTTGCAATGTCGCGCGTGTCTGTGTTGGAGTGGAAACGACGACGCAGGAGAATGAAACGAGAACTCCTAGCAATCGAACGCAGTGTGGAAGCACATCGAGGCGAACTTTAACGAGTTTCATGATCCAAATCTATAGGACTAGATAATAATAAGATCGTGCAAGAATAAGATTTTGAAAAAATTTTACATTGTCACGTGGTAACGTTTTTCATGCACTTTTTAAATGACTTTTCAAGGCGAATTTAAGAATCAATAAGAGAGAGAGAGAGATTGCGATTGAGATAGATAGACAGATAGAGAAAGATAATGAGAGATAAATTGACATAGATAGAGAAATAGATAAAGAGATAGATAGAGAGATAGATAGAGAGATAGATAAAGAGATAGATTGAGAGAGAGAGAGCGATGATTTTTTAAAAGCTTGATATTTTTTGAAGTCGATGAAATCGTATTGCGAAAATGTCCCTCTTACTTTCATTGTTCGATATGCTTCCATCTGTGTTCTCGTGTTTGGCATTTTTAATTTAATTAATAGAAATTTAGGCGCGAATGTGACTGATTAGAAAAATGCAAGTACAATTAGTAAGAGTGAATATAAATGAAAATATGTGAAGGACAAGATGGTAGGGCTAATTGGTTATCACTCGACCCGTGAAACTGGGTCCGGACAAGTGTATAGTTCTGCCGCAGTACTATTATAGTTATTCTGTAACGATGATAATATAATATGGTATAAGTAACAAATTGAAGGGAGAGAGAGAGACAGATAGAGATAGAGAGAGATAGAGAGACCGAGATAGAGAGACCGAGAGAGATAGAGAGACCGAGAGAGAGACAGAGACAGAGAGAGAGAGAGAGAGAGACAATGGAAGATGGTTGGAAAAAGGAAGTAAAACTATATAGTAATGATAAACAAAGCAAAACGAAAAAAAAAAAAATTAATGAATCCCGGTCGCGACCCAGTCATCGCGTCAGCTAAGCTTTTCGGTGAAAGTTGTAATTAGTAATAATTATTATGTCGAGGACACGATGTTTATGATGATTATTAAGGTTATGATTATTATATTATTATCATTATATATATTATTATTATTATTATTATTATTATTATTATTATTATTGTGAGCGTCACGTTAATATTATGTTATTGTTTTTATTGTGTGTTGTTTTGTATGTATCAGCCAACAATGATAATATTATTATTATTATTATTATTATTATTATTATGACGATAAAAAAAATGATCCACTCATAAAGAAAAAAAAAATCATGGTGTTATTAAATGTGTATATTATCTTTGAATCCGTTGCTGTAGATATTTTCACGTTACTTGACGAATTACCGTATGATTTGAAGCGATTGTACTTCCAATCCCAGTTCTCCCACCTCGTTGTTGTTCTTTCTTTATAAAATACATATATATTGAGAACTTAGTAATCAATCGAATTTTTCTATTGTGTAAAGAATGCAAAGAGAGAGAGAGAGAGAGAGAGAGAGAGAGAGAGAGAGAGAAAGGAAGAAAAAAAATAATAACGATAAAAAGCAAAAAAAGAAAAAAAAACAAAACAAAACAAATAAAGTAAAACGTTGAGTTTATAAAAAAGGAGAAAAAAACTGCAGAAAACTAAAGAGTTATAATCGATTAGCTTCAAAGTATTTGCTCTGGTTTGAATTTGGGTCGTGATCTCATTCGCGTATTTAGAAAACTATGACGTGTACTGCTTCACCACGTTGCACAGATACTTATCGAACTTAAGAAGCAAATTAGCGCAGTACGATGTCCAAGGGACTGCGTTGGCTTCGATTTCCCCTCTTCGTGAAACTAATTATTACTGTAATCGAAGTATTTTGCAACGAAAAAAATAATATGAAAAAAGAAAAAATAATTAAGGAGTCAGTGTATTTGGAAGAGAAATCAAAAGTTGAAAAATAAAGTAATTATTTGTGTCGCAAAGTGCAATAAACGAGTTTTTCATAGTGCCAAAGCAAAATCGAAGTCTATGATTTCAGTTTAGCTATTATCCTTATACGAGTAGTGGTAGAGCGAAAAGAAAAGAAAAGAAAAAAATCATCTATAAGATTAACGTTGGAAATTCCTCGTAGCGTATTGCTATTATCGTGTATATTCGGACAATTCGTGCGAAATTTTTGTTTTTATATGAAATAAATTATCGTAATAAGTCAATGCTTATCCCACTTTTGAAACACGTATGACTGCTCAATTTATGTATCATAATAATTGTATGTGCGCTCTGTAAATAAAGGCATGTCTTATATACATCATCAAGGACGAAGTTTTTAACAAATAATTGCAAAAAAACAACAAAAACAAAAAACAAAAAAAACAAAAACAACAAAGCGTGTGCCATCGGTCAAATCCAGCAAAGCAGAATTACCAAACTTGAGTAAGCAGCTGCGCTCGCTGATGAAAAGGTAAGTTCGCTTTCTATATTTGACTTTGCGTAATTTCCTATACGCATCAAAGCCGCAAAATGAAATGCTTCTCGAGCATATAATATCCATGCGGTAGACCAGCATAGTTTTATCTCTGCGGAATGGAAGAGTAGAGAAAAAAAGAGAGAGAGAAACAGAAAAAAAAAAAAGAAGGATAATTATAAAGCCCCGCTCGCTTGAGAGCGGGAGAGAGAGAGAGCGAGAGCGACGCATACTATTATCGAGAGTGTTATCTGCCGTTCCCTCGCCTTGACGGGTCGCAGTAACGGACTGTGTGGCCGCTTCTAATTACTGCGACTCGATGCACCATTTCTATAACCGAGGTTATATTGCTCGCTAAGCCAACATTTTCATTGCAACTACTTACCTTCCCAATGTCCGAGCGCTTCAATTGATGTTTTTCTTTTTTTTTATTGATTCGATTGTCCAGACGTCTCGCATTCCATTGACTTTACTTATTATAATTTCAATGCTACTCGCTTGCTCTCTTTAACTTTTCCTCCACTCGTTTATTCCTTGTCTTTGGCTTCTTTGCGCTTCACATCATCCACAAGTAGGGAGTACTTTGCAATGGTAATTTGAGTTTATTGGGGAATTGGCTTGCATACCCGGCGACTTTAGGTATTGCTCGATAAGAGTTAGGACGCCGTTCATTATTTTCTAGTTATTTATTAAAAAATATGCTATGTGTTATGTACTGCATAATCGTTGGGTTGGCGTGAGCAATGGGAGGAGGTGTTCACGGATTACACAGATTTGAATTCTCCTTAAAAATTGTCAATTAATTGGGTGTCGTTGTTTTAATTGGAAATCGATTGATAAAGATATGGCTGAATGGAAAAATACGCGAATATAAAATAAATTACGATTATTCAAGTGATAATAATGTCGATATTTTTTTGTTTGGATATTGAAATGAAAACTTGTCGTAGTCAATGAAAGATGTTTCTTCTTAGATGATAAAGATGCTAAGATGTATGAAACGATGATTAATTGAGGAAATGAATATTAAAAGTGGACGAAAGAAAAACTTGTACTGCTACACCTAGACTATTTCGTAAATTTCTTAAATTCGCTTCAAGAAATGTAAATTCAATCATTTCGCATGACTTCTGATGTAGAAAGCTTGTTGAATCTAAAAAAAAATATTACCTTTTAGTTGAAACATTTGTAGTAGGTGAAAAAATCCAAGTTTTCCTCATTTGTTTTCCCAATGACTTGTTTTCGCTGGCATTCGAAAAGTGATTCATTTTTTTTTTCTTTCTCTCTAATTTTGTGCTGCTAACTAGAAATAATTTAAAAATAAATTTCAGAAATTCAATATTACACCGAAGAAAGAACCTTACACAAATATTCTTCCAATATATAAACCTCATTTCTTAGGAAGTTTACAAGTCACGCGTATATTTAACATGCGAGCATGTTCGCCTATAATTTTTCCAGATATATTAATCTATTTACTTGGGAAGCTAGGTTTTTTCAAAAGGTTATTTCGACAAAATTATTCAATTAATATTAATCAAACGATTTATCTATTATTTTGAGATTGGCTTGTATTAATCAAACAATTTATCGTATTTTCAAAAAGTAAAATAAATTATAATAAATTCATAAAATCTTACTCTCTTACTCAATTTACGACTCTTAAATACTTCGTTCAATTTCTTTTTCACATTTTAATAAATTATCATCTTACAATAATATTATATGAATTAATGCTCTTAAATATAAAATTCTCAAATAATTATCATAAATACAAATAATCTTCAACTTTTTATTATAGCACATTAAATCTGACTTATTTCATATAAATCTTGCGCTTAAATTTGAAAATAATATCGCCATTAGTATGAAATTTAATTCGACCGATTTTCATTTTTTTTTCTACATTTCTACATTTTTATACTTTGATGCTTAGAACATTGCAGGCTTTGTTTAAAAATTTCATCGCGCTTTTAGATAAATATAAATATAAAGATAAGCGTATACTTTTTAGACAAAAACTTTTATTATAAATTTTCAATAAAATTTTAAAATAAAACCGCATTATAAGCTAAAACTTGGAAATTATTCAATTGCTAGTTGTACAATTTTCTAAAAACTCTCTTATTAGATTTATGAAAGTATTTTTAATCTATCAACATATACGACAAAACTAATTTCAATTTTAATAATAACAAAATCTTATTTAAAAAAATAAATGCAAATAAATCAAAGTAAACCACGTTTATTCTTTATTAGGCCCATTGTAAAATTTAAAGTGATATAAAGCTTATACATTTATGTCGTAATATATAAAAAAATGCTGAAACACATTATATGCAAAAAAGCGTTGAACATATTAAATAGACAACTCGTTAGGTGAATTATTACTTTCCTTAAACATTAAATCACATTTACTCGTATAATACTTATTTACTTATAAAGAAGTATAAAATTGATTTATAAATAATCAATTGGAAAGTATTCGAAGCTCTAAATCATTAATTTTTACATCAACCTGACAACATTAAATAAACTCGGACAGCTTTTATAAGCACACTCATACATATGATTATTATTAATTGATACAATAATGGTAAATTATAATTTAATTATGGATAAATAGGACCAGAAAATATTTCTAAACATATATAATACGTAAATATTAGATAAAATTAAAATATATTTAAATGTTGAATGTTCAATTATACAAATGTAAATAAACGTTTAAATATAGTTGCCAATTAACTGACTATGATGTACTATTGAATACATATATTCTCAACATACTTACTATAGAAGTATTATCGTTTTCTCTCATTGCATTAATCAAAAAATAAAATACAAAGATATTGAATTTATATTAGTGGAATCTGAAAAATGCAGTTAGGCAATTGAAAGGGCAAAGAAGTGTTATAAAAGCTCAATTGAACGTTAAAATCTGAAAAAACTTTGAAAGAAAATCTGTATAGAAATATTTATAAAATTAAAGTACACGCCATTGTATTCAATTACGGTACATTAGATATATTATAATAAAATTATCTTTATAATCACTATATTCATTCAGTAAAAAAATATTCAAGTTTCAAGACAGACTAAATTTTCAAGCTAAATATAAAAGAAAGAGGGATATTTTATAATAACTTAATTAAATAAAAATCGAAAAAATATAATTTATATTTCCAGTGTAATGTAATTGGATAATTAATTTCAATCAAAATCTAATTAAAAAAAAGTTACCAATTATAATATAATGATTGACCAATTAAATTTATCAAAAAATTTATCCAAATTACCTTTTACCAAACAATATTGTTATATTATGGTAAATATATAAGCAAAAGAATATTCTCTGAAAATATTAATTATTTTAAATGTCAACTTGAAATCTATTTTATTTACACTACTCTATCATTGCTAATAATTTGAATATTTTAAAATTATTGTAGTCATTTTCAGAGAGAATAGATTCAATTCATATGAGATGGAATAGAAAATGGAATAGAAAATGGAAGCTACTTTTCGTAAAATTAGCAGATTTAATATTTCAAAGAATTCTATAGAAATTATTTTAACAACTTATGATTTTTATAGGAAGTTATTATCAGTTTGTTATGAGTATTATATTTTCTTTAAAATAATTAAACGATTGAGCTAACATGCAAGGTTTATGAAAAATTGATCTAAATTTTAGTATTTTAGAAGTTATTAACAGTTTGTTATAAGTATTATATTTTCTTTAAAATAATTAATCGATTGAGCTAGCATGCAAGGTTCATGAAAAATTGATCTAAATTTATTATATTGAAATATCGATGAACATGCGGAATAAAAAAATAATTAATTAAGTACCCTCGCTGTATAAATACATTTACCGAAATATGTTATTTATTAGTCTAGACTTTTTCCATCGTATATTTCAGTAACATGTAATAACTTAACTTTATTTTTGCAAGTTTATTTTATGTCGTGTAATATATTAATCGATAACTTCCTTCATCTAATTACACTTCATATAATTTATAAAGCACACTTCATTCTATATATTAAATTTATTTATAAAGCTACATAAATCTAAAATCGAGACATTTATAATATAATAGAAAATATATAAGAAAATTTATGTTCGATAACTTATCTCCGTTATTTACTCTAATAACGACTGAACTATTAATTTTCATGTATTTACCTGCGCTCCTTTATACATATATATATATATATATATAATATGTATATATATATATATGTATAATGTAGACTAAAATTTTAATTTAAGTTTGTAAAAGATTTTATCGAGATTAAGTGAAAAATTATAAGAAAATTGTTAATTACTGAATAATTTTATACTTTCAAAGTAGCAATTTAATTACTTAATTATTTTAATTTCATTTCTTATAGTAAAGAATATTCAATAATTAGACTGAAGAATTCAATAAACTCATTAAATAATATAATACAGAAATGTTAATATCAATGAATGGTATTCATCTGAAAAATATTTATTGACAAATAAATAGATGAACATTAATAAATAATATTAACTAAATAAATAATAAAGACTGTTCAACAAATAATTCTAATACACGTTACATATACTCTATTATAGTACAAATGCATTAACACAGGCTAATGAGATAATAATGAGAGAATAACTTATATATATGTTTTTCACATTATGCCGAATGAAAATTATTATGAAAATTGGCCCGAAAACAATATCATCATCATTTTTTATATTTTTCTCTTTCATCTATTCCTTCTATTTAATTATAAAAATTGTAAATTATCTATATTATCTATAATAAAATTATAATTATATAACATCATTTATATTATGTAAATCTAATATTTTAAAATAATACGAACATTTGGTAATATTATTGATAATACTAAAACGGATCTTAGTACATAAAATTCAATTGAATGATTTTCACAGTTAAAAATATTGAAATATTTTTATTTAGACATGTTTTTTGGCATTAAAAAAACTTCAACCACGTAATAAACTAATATTCTATATTAGAATAATATTTATATAAAATGATACAAAATTGGATGCATTTAATCATTTAATTATTTACACTTTCCGAGTATTGAGTTATTACATTTGAAGTAATGTAAAAAAATAATGTAAATACAGCTTCACACTTACTAAAGAATTTTTGTAATAAATGTATTAAAGTCGAAAAATGTAAAATTAAATTTATGAAATTGCTGATTAGAAAATTTGATTTTTTAAAACTTAAGGATCATACAGTACCATAATGTATACTTACTGCAATAAAAGACTTAATAAAAGAATTTACCATAGTATAGTATTATAAAATGAATATATAATATAATATAAAATGAAAAAAATTTTGTTACATCTTCAAATAAGTTCTTGCCATATAATATAATTTAAAACGGATAAAAAATATAAATCTAACAATTTACATGATATACAATTATATAGATTTTCATCTACTTATTGTTATTAATGTAATTCGACGTAGTTACGCATTTTTGAGTTGTTCCAAGAAATTTATTAATTTAAAAGTTTCAATATTGAAATATTAGATAGTACATTAATTGAATGTTTAAATGTAGTAATTAAATTATTGATTATGCGTAAAAATAAAATTCTAAAACTAAGTGAAATTTTTTCTTTCCATGTTAATGTAGAGCAATAAATTGACAAAAATAGTATTTTCACATATACACAAAATTTCTTTATAAATTAATTTTAATAATTGTACAAGAGACATTATTGGAAATTATTAGCTACTGCAGTTATATAAAATGCTAAAATACAAATGATTTAGAATACAAAATGACAAATAATTTTTGTATAATAATTCATTAAAAAGAATATTTACTTTTTTTTATTATGCTTAATAATTACTAAGTTACATTATCATTGGTCCAATGAAAAAATTTCCAATTGATTTATATATAATGCATAGTGATATTATTGTTAATTGAAAAATTGAAATTATGTAGTTAAACAAACACTTATTATATTCATGATAAGGTATAATTGAATATTAAATAATTAATAAGCATATAGTAATAATTTTTTAAATAATAATTTATTACTTTTAAAACGATATTATTTTACGTATATCATAGGACAATTAATAAATAATTTAATTTATTAGTTTTTAATTGTTGGTGATGACAATTTAATATGATTTTTAGGATAATATAAATGAAAAATTACCATTATTTAGCTCGTAATAATAAAAATCTTTAACCAATTCAATGATGATAAATTGAATTTTCTTCGATCCTATATGAAAATATTCTTTTTAGAAAATAAAATTTATCAGGAAAAATATTGACCAAACGAGGTGAGCGTCTAATTTCTATAGATGAAAAATATCTTTTAATGGCAGAATTGTTAACTACGGTGAATATAATTTTTCATAATTTATCCCTTCCATCTCCCATTACTCGTGACAAAAAATTAGAAATCGGTTTTTCAGATAACTTTCTAGTCCCTTCTAAGCTTCATATTTGCTCGAGAGATCTTATTTGGAAAGTTATGCGTTAAACCTGGTGTTTTGACATTATATTTTCGTAACTGAAATTAATGTTTCTTTCGTAAACTTAATATCAATATTACTAATGTCTCAATATACCAATACAATGCAATTCGGAGAAACACATTGAAAGCCATTATCATGTACTTTGTATGCTCAAAGTAAAATAGTATTTGTCAATATAAATAAAATATTATTTCCGCAATTATTTTATCGATTACTCCTGTGTGTGCGTGTAAGCAAGCACCTCCGTGTGTGTGTTACTAAAGCCTCGATTCAATATGGAAAAAATTTATTAATAATTTCAATGCTGTTTAATGTAAAAATAGAATAAAACTTTATTAATTTTCTAAAATTCGCCAAGAAATGATTGGCGAACTGAGAGTAAAAAAGGAATCATTCAATTTGTTTTATTAATAATGCAAATATTTACAATTGTATTTGTCAAGAATGCTAAACAGTTTTTGAATTTCATTGTCACTTACAGGTAGTTAGAGAGCGAAATCTTAAAATGAAATTTGTTTACGACAGCATTGCAGTCATAAAATTTATTGATAATCTATAATTGCTATCGCCATTACGTGTGGATTATACCGCAGTCTTTGTCATTCCACTATGAGCGCCAAGAAAATGAGAAGCGATTTACGTACAATAAGTATATAATAATACCTACACACACACATATATATATATATATATATATGTATCTACCAACGCGCTTCTTTGAGATAATTACGCAACTTTCGACATACATAGTTATATTTCCTAATTGCACTTAAATACCGCGCTCACCTACATCGTTTCATAATGCAGCCAACAACAATATCTGTGGCTCACTTGCTACTAGCCGAGATGCTAATATTAACAAAGCAAAAACAATTCTATTTGAGAAAAACATTGACTAATGTCTGACATTCTGAGTCTAAGTGCCTTTGCTTGAGTTCCCACGTTACTGCTCACAAAAATCAACCTTAACTTAGTTTTCTGCAATTACGCTAAGGTGATTTTTTTATTGACTATTATTATATTATTCACGAGATATTCATATCGTTTGTGGCTCGGACGAAAAATTCACAGAAATACAATGATTGAAATAAGCTTCAACGTCAAAATGGTTTTATATAGGCGAAAATATTATCAAAATATTTCTAATCTTAACTAACAAGGATATTATAGACAAGGCTTTTGAATTACCAAATAGCTGCACACAATCTCAATGACTTCAATAATATTTTCAAACATTATCCAACATTCATTCTACTGTTAAGCACATTGCAACACTAACATACGTAATTTTGTAATTTTTTAAATTTCCGAATATAATTATTGAATATTTTTATACTTAGTTTAGCTATAGTTTCAATTAAAATAACGAAGCTATGGATTAAAAAATTCTTTCTACGTCACTTTGATGTAATTATTTAGACATTTCAGTAAGAAGGTTTTGTGTTATACAAGTTATTCAAAAGACGTTTGAATCCTTTTCATGTGCAATCCACGATTTTAATATATCGTGCGTTTAAATGAGAATTAAAAGAAATTGAGATGGCATATGGGTAGGTCGTATTTATTTCGAATTGAAAGAAGAAAAAGAGAGAACTAAACAGACGTACAGTTTCAGCTGACGCATCTGCGTTCTTGTTTTATCTCATAGATATCCGATTAAGTTCCTGATGATCGGTTGGACAGTATTTTTTATGTAAACATCTCGTAATCACGAAATGAGCGGCCACGGTGATCATGACTTTTCTGATCGCTCGAGCTCCACCGTCGCAATTTCAAATGATGCGCCGTCCTCCCTCCCCCCCGATTTCTATTATGTTTCATGGTTGTGATCAACTTGCCATTAAAATTCCTGTTATGGCCGCACTGGTCTTCAAAAGTGATGAAGTTTATCGTCTTCTCTCGTGTTTGGTGAAAATGCGGATGGATTTATCGGCAAGCGCAGATAAAAGTGTCTCGTCAACATGCACAATAATGCAAAATATTTGAAGTCTTATATTTTCTAATTCATACTAATTCCAAGTATTTACAAAATAATTCACCTCTAATTTCTCAAAAAGTGTAAAACCCTCACAACATTTGATATTTTGATACAGAGTTTTTCAAGTAATAGATTAATATTTTGAGCACTACTTTATATATTACTTTATATATATTGTTGATTAATACTTTACAAAACATGTATTCATATAAACAAAGAATATAAGAAGAATTTTGCTTTAATGATTTTAATTATTATATTATTCTGCATCTTTACAATTTATTTATGTATTTCTTTCAGCGCAATTGAACGCGAATACAAGCTATGAACAACAATGCAAGAAAGAAAGAAATATTAAAATATTGCACTATTAATTAAAGTGTTGAAAATAATTTATAATAATTAGTTTATGATTCAATAATTTTCAATATATTTTTTTAGATTTTTATAATTATATATAAATAAAGTATTAAAATTTTTATTAGGTTAAAGTATTAATAATTTTATTATGTTTAATCAAGTTCATTAATATGCAATTAAATAATTACATGTGATGAAAAAAATATTTGTAATTTCATTAGCTAGTTGAACTACAAACGCATGAATAATTTACTTAATAATATTATAATTATATTAAATATTATAATTATATTAAATTGATAAGGAAGAAAGTTAAGATTCTTGAAGATTGTAATAGTAATTTCTTATCGATTTGAAGTAAATGCTAATATTACTGATTCCGTACTTTTTTATAAAATTACTTTTATGGGATCAAAATTTTATATTTTGAAAAGAAAGTATGATAAATTATTGTACAATTTTTTTTTTATTATTATTCATAATTTCATAACCAATATAATTTTTGAGATATAAAAAAGTTATTGATGATATTAAATTAATATTTCAATAATTTGTCTATAGTACAATAAAGAAAAAAAAATCCTACTTTAATGAAATAGTTCAAATTAATATTCTTTTAATAATAAATATAGATATTTAAATACAAATATTTAGCTATTCATACAAATCTTTGTAAAATTTTCTTAAAATAATTAGAAAAATTCTACAAAATTAAAATAAATTTAATTTGAATCTTCTTTAATAATAATTTAATTTGAATCTTCTTTAATAATATTATTTGTTTATTTTAATTATTTTACGCCTAAGAAGCTTTGAAAATCAAAATCTTAAGATAATAATTCTTTGAATATTAATGCACGATAATATTCATTGAAAGTATTTGAAAATTATTTTTAAAATAATTATAAAATAATTATCTTAATAGGTTTATTAGATTTATTTTTGTTTCATACATTTTGCATAAAATCATCATATTATGAATATTTATTCTTTGTAAATAATTCTGTGTAAATAACAAATACGAAGCTTATCTTATAATTTATTTATAATTTACTCAATTGAATTGAAATATTTAGTATTTGATTCATTTTATGGTATATTTGAAGGATATCCATTGAAATTTAATATGTCAAAACTGCTTGTAATAGAGCATTGTAATTTTTACAGTAATAAATGTTTCAAGTATAAACATATTCCAATAATAGTTTTGGATAAGTAAATTACAACTATTTTTATATATGTAAATTAACTAATCGATGTCTTGTATAAAGTTAAAAACACGATAATATAAGTTTTTGTAAAATTATAATATAATATTTATCAATATATTTATTATTTCTTTTTAAAGGAGTGGGAAGAGCATCTTATATTATCATTGACTAGAAATATATTTTTGAAACAATTTTATAATAACGTGGAGAATTTTATTTTTACAAAAGTACCGAAATTTTTTACAATTGAAAAATTCTTCTTTAAATCACGAAGATTTGAAAAATATTAAAGTCTTATAATAACTTGTCGATGATTCATCAAAAGACTTTTGCTATTTATTGAAATTACTTTTTTTCGCTTGAATGTAGCAGCGCCGAAACGATCGATTGAATAACAAAAATTGCAAACAATATTTTGCATTCAATGAACAGTAGAGAAAACATGGCCATCCAGAATCTAAATATAATTGTTGGATTAGTTAAAATAAAATTGTATTAAATAATTTAAAGAAATTTATCAAAGCTTTTGCAAAAGATGGCATAGTTAGAGTGAGCATGTGTTACGATTCGTCATGATTTCGAGACTCGAGTCAATCACGACGACCATATCAATGGATCACGAATGCGTTTTATAGCAGAGGCGAACTTCTGTTTTGCAAATACTGAAAACATTCGCCGAATATTAATAAATTCATATCTTTATATCGGTATTATCATGCGCACAGTACAGCGAGTGAAAAAAGAGAAAAAAAATACCTGTCACAAGCACGTGGTATTTCCAGTTCTCCGCTTCCCTCTCACAATTAACCTTCCCTCCCCATTCCACCACATGTGCCGGGGCCTATAAAGAGCAAGAGGACTTAATTCTAAGGTAGCAAACGAGTTGGAAAAAATTTCTTAATTTCACGATCTTCGGTAATAGGATCGGTCAAGCCGATTCCCACGCGCGCGATCTTCAAAAGCTCCATCGCGCGGGGCCTGCTTTATCGTGCGAAAAACCTTCCGCCTCTCTTTGTCTATATTGCGATCGCGTCTCCTTAACACATATGCTCGCGCGGGCCTCCTCGTAGTGCTGCAGATTCGGTGACAGTTCCTGGAATTCGAGAATGGCGGCTTGCCATTCCCGTACAATCTATTGCCGTACGAGCAGTCGGGCCTGCGTGCGTGCGCGCGTACCAGCGAAAAAGAGGAGAGAGAGAGAGCCGGAGAAAAGGAGAGAGAGAAGCACCGACGAATGAAAGAGGTACTTTCTACCCAAAATCTTACGCCCCCTACGCGCACCGCCCTTCCTTTCTTTTCCTCGCTCCTTCCCGCTCTCACTCTCTCTCTCCCTCTCTCTCTCTCCGAAGCTCACGTCCACCGTCCTCCCGTACTACGAGCAGACTCGATAATTTCACTCATTATATTGATGAGTATATAGAGCGCCGAGAGCTGCGTTTTGCTAAAGAAATTTACAATATGCAATGCAATATATCTGCAATCGTGCCCAAATGTTAATTTAAGAGTGCCTACATTGCAAATTGTAGGTAAATTGGAAGGATTAAATAATTGTCTTATTACTATTGCTTTCTTCAAATTGAACTCATACCAAATAACACTACATATGCTCTCTCTCTCTCTCTAACTCTGATTCGCTTTTTATTTCATTCGTTTTTTACTTGCTCGCGTAGTATTTCTGTACACTTCTGCCTCTAGTCCCTCCACCTCTGTTTAACCATTTTATCATTCCATTTGGATCCACTTATTAATTCATTTCTCCTTATTGTTCTCTTTACATTAAACATGAACAAGAGGGAGAGAGAGGGAGGGAGAGAGAGATAGAGGGAGACCAGAAGAGAGTGCACCTAATATTGGGGTTGTCAACGACTTGGCTGATGTCCAAGCAAGCAAGTGGAGGGAAGATGTGAAAAGAAGGACAGAGGGAGAGAGAGAGGCGGTATGATGGAAAGCACGTGAGTACAAGTTTCTCTGGATTTTCGTTGGTCGGGTCGAGAAATAGAGAAACTGAGCGTGTGCAGTTTCACGGGATTAAGTCGGGGTGGAAGCTTCCTGCTGCTTTCCGTAAAGAGAAAGTGCAAGGAGGGCGAATCGGATCATTTGCTTTTATTTGACTTGCTCTTTAGGCTCCCTACGTTTCTCCGCCTAGAAAGGCGACGCAACAAGCCTTTTCTTCCAGCGATCCACAATGTGGCGCGACAATTTTATTAAGAACTGGATCGCGTATGTACGCTCGAATCCTAATGCCATTCCAACATTCCCCGATATTATTCCCATATGAGACGAAAAATGGAATGTGTATATGCCTTCAATAATTTCACCAGAGTTATTAGTATTGTGCTTACGGGAGATAAAATCAAGGCATATTAAATTCCTCTAAAGTTTATTTTACGTGGAAAATATTCTTTTACAACTCTATATAAATCTTGATAAATTTTGCGTTTATATAAATTCGTTTAATATTTACGGATTTGTAGATATATATACATATATATATATATATATATATATATGTATATACTTAGATGAAGCGATTTGTTCTATAAAACACTTGAATATATGTATGTGATAAAACTCTATATATACACACTCGTACATATGTTTCAAATATTTTATTACAAGACATTCTTTCTAATTTTAAGAACAGTAATATTTGAAAATAATCTCAATGTATAAATATAAAATATAAATTGAGCGAGTCAAGTAGTGTGTAAGAATTGCTATTAATTACAATAAATATACAGAAAAATAATAATAAATATTATTGCCAACGCTGCCACCTTATTAAAACTGTACTTCTGAAAACTCTATTTCACTTGAATATTTATCCGTATAATTAATGTTTTTAATATTGTTTCACTATAGTTAATATATAGATTAGATTGTGCGGTGCAGCGATAAAGTTGATTTTCATCGACTTAATTAAGAAATAGATACAAACATTAGATATGCAAGGGTGATTTTATTTGGGCAATAATTCATTCGTTCCTTCATTATTAAATTTAAATTTAGATTTTAATATTTCAAACATTCAAAGCTCCCTCTTCAAAATTTTGAAAGTGTTATTGTTACCAAAACAATTTATTAACAAACGATAGTAAGCTCTAAATAAAGCATTGGGTGAGAGAAAGGAAAGGGAACAAGTCTTTGTAAGCGATGTAATTAGTGCTTGAGCGAATGTAATTAGTAATCGATTGGGCGTTGAGAAATCTTTTGTCCAGAATCTAGAAGATGGAAGCTGCCATATAGTCTGCTTATTTGAAATTTGTATTCATTGACTCGGCGCAATGAAAAGAGAGCGCCAAATATCCTAGGTGGGACGCAACGCGTATGAAAATCCTTTGTAATATGCAATGTACGAGATTGTAAAAATGTGTAAGTAAATAATATTCTTTATTAACCCGTTTCGCTGGTGGTGGGAAGGGTAGGATGGGTAGGCAACCGGTTTTCTTTCCTCCTTTAATTTGATTCGCTCTCTAGAGTAGGCAGTCTTTCTGCCTATGTAGTTTGTCCTCGGTTACTGCTTTATTAAACATCTAGTATTTTCCTTTTTTGCTCAACCCCGGGTGAAAAGGTTGCCATTTTGCTGTCAAGATCATTAAATATTGGGCATTTAAAATTCATAAGCGGTAATGAAAGAATTCAATTGTAAGTATTGTTAAGCCAAAAAAAAAAAAAAAAAAGTAATAAACAAAGCGTACAATAAATCTTACAATGTTAAAATTACGATTAGAAAATTTTTTAATTATTCGTGCGTTTGATATTCGACATAATGGAGTTGTTCGTTTAATGGATAGATCGTCCATTTTGTTTATTTATGGTGCAAGTTGGATAGCATTGGCTTAAGCGCAATTCAAGTACATAATTCCATATTGAGAGTGCGAGAGCACGCATTTTTCCAACACAATTATTATTATTATCCAATCCAATCCAAGTGTTAATTGGATTTAATTATTTAATTATATTAATATTAAGTGGTAGAAAGTATGAGAAAATTTATCTCCAAGTAAATCATCAAATTTGATAAGTTAAATTCGAATCATTTATTTCTATCTCTCGGTTGTTGCGCAGTAAATATAACATATTTATATAGAAAAGATCGAGTAACTCTCGCGTAATGTTGAAAAATTGAAGAGATATGCGCTAAAAAATCATTTTTAAATAGTCCGATATTACTTTAAAGCGTACTTTTACTTATCATAACTTTTCGTAAGATAGCATAAATAATTCTACATTAATAGCATTGAAAAAGATTTTTACAGAGAAGGATTTAATTTGTTGATCATAAAGTTTAACGATATCTTATATAAAATATATATATATATATATATACATAATGAAATATTTAAACAAAATATATTATGTTTAATTCAAGATATTTTTATAGGATAAAAAATCGGTAATGGCTGTGCATAGATTTACATATGCATTTTTACATTCGCTGCATTTATTTCTCAGTACGATGGATAAATAATATCAATTATAATTTATTCAATTAGACGCAATTGTCGCAAATAGCGTCCGAATTCCATTTTACAATGCGAAGTGTTATTGAATGTAAGTCGTTTATGAATTTGATCAATTACAGTAATAATTTGTCGGCTGTTTCGACCACATTTTGCAAATTATTTTCTCAGTTGCTTGGAGCTATTTTTCCGCATTTTCCGACATCTTGTAATATGAAAGGACAACACGCAGTTCTTGCTAATCTCTCGAAAAATTTAAAATATTCCTTAGCGGCAGCAGCACGAAGAAGAGAGAGAGAGAGAGAGAGAGAGAGAGCGTTCACAAGTAAGATAATAAAATTATCTTCAAAAATGTGTAATATCGGCGAGCAGAAGAAGATCAAGATAGTTGAGGCTGGAAAAGTAATACGTAAAAAATGCTAAGCAACGAAGGGGAAAGAAGCACAAATAAAATAAATATGGAAAAACATGAGTGAGAAACATCTAAAGATGCTCACTGCCATCGTGGCATACAACTATGTACAGAAAACCAAGGAGGAGGCTCCTTTCGTCTCATGTTCCTCCTCCTTCCGTTGATATACTCACGACTCAACTATGTCTTATTCTTTTTCTATCTCTCCTTCCATCTGCTCAGACTCTTTCTGTCCCTCCCCTCCCCCCTTTCTAGCCGTTTTCTATTTCTACTTCCAAAAGTCACTTTTCGCTCTCCACACACATCTCTCTCTCTCTCTCTCTCTCGCACGCGCTCTCTCGCGCACTCTCATTTATTCTTATTTGCTTCCTCGGTTATCTTATCCCATGCATCATGATTCGCCAGCTTCTCTATTCTTAGAAGAGCCTCTCCGCCCTCCCCTCCCCCGGCCCGCCGACGCGAGATGCCTGTATTTACAATGTAGGTGTATACCGATGTACCGCGTTTTAAAATATTGA
Organism: Ceratosolen corneri; assembly: GCA_030522565.1. NCBI lineage: Eukaryota > Metazoa > Arthropoda > Insecta > Hymenoptera > Agaonidae > Ceratosolen > Ceratosolen corneri. The sequence continues at coordinate 25,900 of JAPYYT010001032.1, forward strand.
CCCTAATTTAATACTCCTTCTGTCGTGTGGACGAATGTGCGCGGGCGTGTGGGTGCCGGGTGAAATTATTACACGCGGGCGCACATGCGGGGCAAGCGGTCGTATTAAGTATTTAATACGTTTTGGGGCATAAATTGCCGAATATATGGGGCATTATTGGCCGGTACGACTGTTCGACTCTTCCCGTGTCCTTCCTCCTTGTTTTCTTTCATTTTGGTTCACCTTGTGTTTTTTTATGGTGAAATGGGCCTTGCGGTGTTGGGCTGTGCGTATTGGCGCGTGTGCGCGAGCGTGTGAGGCCTTTTTTCCTCAAAGGCATACACCTCTCGCCTTGCATCGAGAGTGCATTTACATTAAGGGGATAGTTTAATAATTCCCGACTTCCTCGGAATTCCCCGATAATCCGGATAGAGAAATACTGCCAATTAGTTTCATAAAACAAAATGTTAAAGCATTTTATTAACAACTATTTATATATATATATATATATATAGACATTTAATAAAAATGCACTTAGCGCGAGAGTTTAATTGAGCGTTAATGCGAAGTCACTGAGGAAAAGCGGCAAACTTATTGGCTGCATTAAAAGCGAGATTCTTGTTAAAAATATAGATAAAACAATGCGGGAATAAGATGTTCAATTTCTCTACTCGTTAATTAATCTCTTTGCTTTTTATATCGTGTAAGTTTATTTAAGGAAGCGCGAGAGTAGAATTTCAATTGGAGGGAAGTTGAATGTATTTGGCGTACTTGAATGGTCGCCGATTGAAAGGCGCTTAGAGGCGAGTAATCTCACTTGGTTCTATAATTGTTTGTCCACCGCAGATTTCTTTATATCTGCATAAAGTTCATTGCATAATGCCCAATTCCTCCTTTCCACAACGATAATAATTAATCGGCAAATTCAATTTATGCGACGAAGAAAAATGGAGAGAACATGGTAATTTATAAAAATACCAAACTATCGCACTGGAACGAGGAAGCATTGCCAACACGAGGCGAGGCGATCCATTGGATTACATAAAGCTCGAGATGGACATTGGACAAGAGGCGGAGTGAAAATTATTAATAAGCAGTGTTTTTCTTGATACAATCAAGCCTCCCGCAAATTAACTAGTGCTCAACAATTTGCAACAAGACATTGTCGAAAAAAAATCGATTATCTTGGAGCGTCTCGTAAAGTAAAAGGTTAATGGTGGCAACAACGGTAAACAAACTAATAAAAACTATACGAAAAATTTATTACATATGCCTTCGGTGACTCATTTGCATGCACTCGCAGTCTGTCTCCATTCTCTCTCGTATACAAAGTAATTTTCAACCGAAAAGAATTTCTTCAGAAAAAAGAAATCCTCTATTACATTATATCCATGACATTCATAATATTCGCCGTCCCTATGCGAGGAGGAGAAGTCCGATTCGCCAACGAGAATATAAGCCTCGCCACGCACCCAAAAAACAACGAGCGCTGATAAAACAACGAAAAAATTACATAAAACGAGGTCTTCTCGTTGGCTCCTCCCGAAAATGAAAATTCTCGTCGCGTTGGGGCCCACTCTCTTCCTTCGCTCGTCCAGAATTCCGGGAATACACCGGCTGAATTATTTATTCCCGTCCCCCCCCTCTCTCTCTCCCTCCCTCCCTCCCTTTCCCTCCCTCCTCTGCTCTCTTGCTCTTGCTCTCGCCGGCAAAGTAGTCGGAGCAGTAGGTATAAGCGGAACCAGACCGAGGGGACACAGCACCCTCCCCTAATTCAGCCGGTAATCACCGGCTGTCCTTGCAAGTTTCACAGACTTGTCCTCTCTCTCTCTCTCACTCTCTCTCACTCTCTCACGCACCCAGACACGCACTCTCTCTCTCTGTCTATATCTCTACTTGTGTGTCTCTCTCTCTCTCTGTCTGTATCTCTACTTGTGTCTCTCTCTCTCTCTCACGCACACGCACGCGCACACGCGCACGCGCACGCGCTCCTTTGCTCATTCGCCACAAGGTTTATGCTTATACGGCGCGGATATACTCGCGGATAATAACGTGCACAGCCGTGTGCACAACTCGTTCTTTTGCCACTTTATGCGACCATTTTGTGTGTCCGTGTGTCACTCGTTGAGAGCGGCTTCTTCGTATATTTCTGTGGGTAGATGACGAGGATGACGAGGGCAAAGACGACGACGGCGACGGCGACTATGATGATGTTGCCAGTTGTTTGAATCTGTCCGTATAAACTTTTTACTCTCGATTAATTCACAACTTAATTAGCTATCGCCATAGGATACTGACATCCTGCTTTTATCTGCCAAGGAGCCAGCCAACCGCCACAACACACACCCTACGCGAATTTTTATCATTTCTACTCGGAGCTTTTTTGTCCTTTGCTGCTGCTGCTGCTGCTGCTGCTGCTGCTGCTGCTGTTGCTGCTTCATACTGTATTCCAAAGTTTTGAGAACATAGTTTCTGATGTATTTTCGCTTTAAAGGGCAGAGCCAGCCACCATTCGTCAGGTGATTAATTGATTGAATTGAATTGAATTTATTAGACAATTTTATGTATTTCAGCGTTTGTTTGTTATATCGGTATCGATTAAGTTGACCGATCTTTGAGAAAAGTTTTATATCATCCGTGTTTAACCGTGACAATGTACGCGCATTTGTGGAATAAATTCCCATCCACGACCCATAGACTAAAGTCGAGGCAAACAATTTGTTTTTTCAAAAACTCATACCGACGTAAAAATAATTGGACTTTGAGATCAAAAGCTCTTGTGACACATTCCCTTTAAATATATACATCTTGGCGTATAGTTGTCTTTAAAAAGGAGAAAATGCAGCTCTAGGTAGCAAAATAGAGTGAGGCAGGCATAAGAAATGAAAATTCTTATACTTTCAAGTCAAGTTACTCCATATGTACACACACATATATATGTATATAAATATCGAATGTCGGGAGAATAAACGATTTGATTTATAGAACTTGAGAGATAGTCGAGGTGCACAAAATAGTTAAATCAAGCGGGTGAGGAGAGGAAGGCAGAGCAGAAGCAAAAACTCCTAGTATCCGCAGAGTCCCCGTTACTCTTGATTGAACAGATTCGCGGTATTGGAGTGTCGATAGCGCAAGAAGGTCGGCCATCGATTGCAACTGATATACCGCTATCCACCGTCGGAAGGTTTATTATGGGCTTCTAATGCTACGGCAGCGGGCGCTGAAAAGTTTCGCGGAAATGGCGCGCGGCGCGTTAATCTGCCTTCGTGGAAAACCGACGCGAACGAGAGAAAAGCGCAATCGGTGAAATCGGCCCCTATAAAGTCTCGGACGAATGGTCACTAATGGAGAGCCGCGCTGTCGCCATTCGGGTTCCTCCAGCCGCAAAAAGTGGCAGAGGCGGCGGCGGCGGCGGTGGCATTAGCCAGGCGTTGCAGCAAGAAAAGGGGCAGACACGAGAGGTGAGGAGGGGAGGGGAGGGCAAATCGAGGATCGAGGAAAAAGGAATGAGGTTTGCCGTTAGACTTTACGCCTTATTTGTTTTGCAAAGTGGTACCACTTTAACAAGCATTCGCTCTTCAGCCTCTTAGATTTTATGTACACTTTTGCATTTTCTGTATGCTATGGGTATCTCTCTTTTTCTGGACTATTGTAATGCGCGGATTTATACCGCTTTTTAGTGTCTTTTAGCGTCAGTTTACCTATGTGAAAAATTATTAACGATTGCAATAAATTAAATTTACTCGCTCTTACATGTAAAGCAAGTGCCGCTTGAATAATCATGTGCACTCGAGTCTTCTGGCTTGTAGACGATTTTTTTCCACTTTAGTAATTCTTCTCTCGGCCGACTAATCACTCCCCGACGCCCATTCCCCGGCCCCACAACTCCAAATTCCCCAATACAGCCGATCGATCGTCTTCTTGCCCTCTAAAAATCCTCTAAAAATCCGCCGCTACTTCTAACGTCTAAATTTCACCTCCGTAATGATGATGTATCTGCACTTTACATACACGACGGTGATGTAACTGCACTCTGCTGCCTCTGCATTGCCGGCGCATCCACGTCTCTCATCAGCAATAATGCCCGGGGATAGAAAGTGTACGTTTGGAAGAAGTGAATTCCGCTAAAATGAAGAAAAAGCTATATTCCTTGGCAAACGGCAAGTAATCGATCGATACGCGCGCGTCCTTTTATTTCCAGAGATTTCCAGAGACAATGCACCTGTCTCCCACATTGTCACACTCTCATAATATTCATAAATCGAACAATATATTTACACTCGAAAGATCCCACTCGGATGACGTGCTAGCATAAACATCTCTGGGTGAAAAAAAAAAAGCGAGCATCGGTAAAGAGGGAGAGCAGCGACGCCGCGATCGGCCATCGATCGAGATTCGCCCGGAAAAAACATCATCGGCCAGGACTCTCCGCGATTCGAAACTTTGCCCCGCTGTCCTTGATTTCCCGGTAGCGCGCGGAGCGCCCCCCCTCCCCCACCCAGCGGAAAAGCTCGCCGGAACTCGGCGCAAAATGACAAACTTATTGGAGCGCGTGGTTGGTCGCGGTCGGCTAAGCCCGCAGCGGCTCTCGGCCTCGGCGATTTTCCTTCCCCGCCTCCTGGCCGATCGCCTCGCCCGTAAACGTCCGCTCGCTCTCACGGCGCCCGATCGCCGCAAGCCAATTACCGCGCTATAGATTTTCACTGAAAAACAATAGCGGAGGTGCGACTCGTTGGAGAGGGAGGGGGGTCGGCGGCGGGCGAAGAGGAGGAGGGGGAGGCAGGGCGATACGAAGGAACGGCCAGCGGGGGGGGAAGTGCGACGGCGATGAGGTGACGCCGGGGACAAGGTTTTTGCGAGCCGATCGCGTAGTCCGTTACTCTGTGCGGTTTTATGTCGCGCTTAGTCACTTGGCGTTGTGATACGAGTACGCGCTTCATTAATTATTAACTTTATATAGGTTTCGTTTGGCCTGGCGAAGGGAATGGGCGGGCGGGGGGGAGGATCGAGTGCTCCTTGCAATATTAATAATCCAATGAATATATATCTCCCCCGGCGCTTAATGCATGTATTGCTTGATTTTATTATGGAGCTGTATAATCACCATTCGTGCCGATTCATTATTTTTGTAATTAGTTGGCCGAGTATGTGAGTAGTGGTAGTGGGCTTACTATATAAAATAACGAAACCGAGGATTGCGGATTACGTTTCTTAATGCTGCGAATTTTGTTTGGGTTAAATCTTTATTCCTGCCTCTATAAATTATGGATATTAGTTTTAATTTATTATTTGTATAATGTTGTAAGGGGCCATTGAGTGGCAATCTACGGCAAATTCTACGTGGAATTTACATTTTTCTCAATCTATCGGTCTTTTAGCAATGAAGACAATAATTCATCTTTATCTATTACAAAGCATATACTTTCTTTTAACATTGTGACGTTGAATATTAGATATCGGTCACACATCCTAGGGTCGAATTTTTTTCACATTATATTTCCTCCATTTCGGCGCAAAATTGCGCTTTTCTAAGCAATTGAAATGTTTCTTTATTAAATCTACGTGAAATATTAAAAAAAAAAAAAGCAAAAAAAATGTAGAAGAAGTCGAGCATAGAATGCAGAGAGTTTAACTTTTTGCTTTCAATATTAATAATGCAAAATGTTATGGATTTGTGAATGTTTTTTTACGCTACGAACGCTCAACAAATGCATCAGAGCATTGCAAAATCGCTAAAATTTGTAACATTGGGGGCGCCACTATGCAGAGGCCGCGACTCACAATTTCTTGCATGATAATTTGCGCTCATCTCCCTCCTCACTCTCTTTATCACTATTTCTCTTTTCAAATCTTCCCCTCCTTCGCGACCTATAACTCCACTCTTTTGTCTCCATAATTCGCCTCTCTTTATCTTTATCACATTCTCTCTCTCTCTCTCTCTCTCGGAGCCCCTCACCATCCGCTTACTCACTCCGTCTCTCTTGTCAGACTGAAAATTCCCAATGTACCCTCTGTACGCCCTCGTTTACGCGACGCAGCCACGTTCTTTCCCTAGAGTCGCTTATTTTCTCCCTTTTCTTTCTTCATTTTACACCACCGAGCGGCTAGAAATCACACGCGTCACATTTTCACGTTGTGTGTACTCAAAGATCCGACACGTAATAAAAAAAGGAGCTGCTGAAAAATGTGAAATATAAAAATTACACAAAATAATAGGAATATTATTGGGATGGGAATGATTTCATGTGCTTGTGATAGAGCAGAAGAAATGTACTTGTGATGCGAAGGCATTTGAAGAATTTACGGTTTTAAAGTTAACTTGAAAATAAATAACCCCGCACACATATTAATAGGGAAAAAAAGAGAGAGTAGAAGAGGAGGAGGAGGAAGAAGAAGAAGAAGAAATGTTCGGCAAAGCCTTGATAATGATGTGTTATTACGTGAAGTTCCACGTATAAATGCTATTGCTGGATATGTGTAAATTATCGAGAAATGTGCAATGACAAATGGAAGAAAATAAAACTTTGAGCTTAAAATTGATAAAATTCCAAAAGTCCCAGCTACGATACATTAACATAATACAGAAGTAAAGATAAGCCGTGAGTAATGTATATTAATGAAATGAGCGGCTCTAATGTTGAATAAGTGAATTGGGCTCTGAGCATTGAGTAAAGTTGGAAGAGGTTTGAATTTTCCAAGTAATCGATTGAAAAATCCCATGCTCGCAAGTCCAAAAATTCCAAGCTCTCTCTCTTTATCTCACTCTAATATCTCTTGTTGACGTGGAAAAGAGAGAGCGGGGCGGTAAAAGAGAGCATCCGAAGAGAGCGTAAAGAGGAAGAAAGGGTTTGAAAGCGAGAGAGGTCGGATGGGGTGGGGTCGGGGTGGGGC
>JAPYYT010001033.1:0-58958 GCA_030522565.1 Ceratosolen corneri
AATAACTATGTGTAGATGTTTAAATTATAGATAAGAAAGGTAATCTGGACTCGAGGGAGCAGAAGTTCTTTTCTTATAATCGACCGATGGATTAAAGATTTAATATGTACAAGTAGACCTCTCACTAGACATTCAATGTTGTCGGGATTTTGTGAAGCATTTATTATTTTCAAAAGCAATTGCACGCTTACTAACAAATATCTCCACTACATAACGTTACCATTAAACGAGTTTTATTATTAGGATCGCGATATCACTTATCCGGGGACATTTTTATTACAACATACGTAATCAAATTACTCATAATTAATTCCTTTTAATGGTTAAAAAAAATAATTATAGTAATAAGGCAGTATGGAGAATAGTTGAGAAGTAGTACCATTAAAAGCAGTCGAACTTTGTTAGTTAATTCAGACATTGACGTATCTGTGAATATCAATGGAGAGACTTCGCGGGGAATATCTACCAAACCTTTCGACGAAATGTGAATTCAATCAATCAAATCACAAGAAGGAAGAAAGTAGAAGGGAAGCGTGCTAGTCGGTAATCAATGCAGTCACAAATTATCCAAATTGGTGACGTGCACAAGTAATCACAACGGTAAGAATGAGAATCAATATACGCGCACGACTAACCTGCTTCTGATTTCTCGCCTTTTTTTTTTTTTTTTTTTTTCCTTTTGGGTACAAAGTTTCAGTTAATAAATATAATCTTTATATTTTAAAGCGGGTCTCTATTTATGTAATTGTTACAATGTACACATATAGATTAAAAGAATTATTAGTTAGCTATATGGAGAGTTTGTTGTTAGGTACGATCAATATGGAATATTTGTATGTTATTTATAAAGATATTTTTAAGTTTTTATTATCTGCAAAGAAAACAAAATATTTTGTTCTTAAATATATTTATTCGTTTTGTATAAAGGTGATTAAGAAAATATATTATATTTATGATTATAATTACCTTTCAAATATCTGCTTTTAAATATTCTTGTATTGATAATGCTTGATATTATGCATTGTAAATGAATAATTATCAGATAACCTCGTGACAAATTGAAAAATATTGAAATAAATTAGAAGGAAAGCATTAAGCTGATTTCTTCTACAACATATCATTTATAGTAGTCATGAGATACTATTTTAAATGATCTGCAAATCTAAGGAAATAATTTATTTACGAAAAGAAAATTATTTCGTCAAGTTCAAGTTGAGAAAAAAGGATGCGAAAATTTCCATACCAAACTGAGTTTTATAAAAAATTAGATTCATTTTTAATTGAAAAAATTGCAATATTTAGTCTTTCATATTTGGATTGTATATAATGAGAAATTAGTTGGTTGTTGGATAGCACTTAGTGAGAAAGTTTCCTTCTTTGTTTATTTAATAAGAAATATTAAATATTTTGCCTTTCTAATAGTTTATTGTTTAATAATATTTACTTAGGAACGATAGTCTTTTTTGATGAAAAATTATACTGTCAAATGATACATAAAATTCTCAGTTCTATTGATTGATATTTTTTGGATAATAAGTACATAGAAATTGGATGTTAATCAACTTGGTTAATTAATTTGTTTTTAATAAATAAATACTAAAATAAAATAATCAATATTCAATATGCTAAATAAAATTAAATAATATTATTAACGCAGGACATATAAACGTAAAGTAATAGAATAATTAGAAATGCAAAATCATTGATATTCATATTGTTTGTACTACTCATAATGTACTTTGCAACCCTTTCGTTGTCCCTGACTTTCTCCTCTTTATTTTCGATGAGTTATGGCAGTGTTCTCACTGCTAAGTACGGCAGGGCTTTCATGCCAGAGAAGCCTTGCCAGAGTCAATCCAGAGAACTCGGATGTTTATTTGCCTGTAAATGTTGGCGATGTCAGTGACGAATATATAAACTGCGTAGTCCAATCCATAACAACAGAACTGAAATATAAAGTTGCAAATTTGCTCCTCTGTGCATTAGATCGTTAATTAGCTGGCCTGAGGGTAGATGCGCCGGATCTATTAAAGACTACTCGTAACTTAGTTGTGACACCGTCTTATTAACCTACATCATGATGCAGCAAGTAATATTAATGTTAAGGAGATGTCATTGTTCTCATCATGACGGAATCCGAGCTACTCTATAATAAATTGCTCGTTTAGTTTGTGATACGCGTTGTCCTCAACTAATCACCGTAACAGGCTTCGCAGACATTGGTGTGCGACGTTATAGAAATTGCCGAGCTTGCTGAAAGATTTTTTATTTGTATTCGAACTCTGTCTCGTCACACTGTTTTCACGCTGTTGTTCCTCGAGCGTGTCTTCCCGAATCCATAATTTAGTCCAAATACGTTGTAGTGCTCTGTAGTCGACCAGAACCAAATCAATCAGAATGTTATTTTCTGGGTTGTAAAGTCTGGTCCCAAAATCCGCCAACCAAAGATGGAGAGTTGAGCGATCGGCATAGACGTAGAATGCACGATGATGTTTGGCTTGGTGATTTGTCCATAGATCTCGGCTAAACCAAGAATTATGTCTAGTAGTCATTGAGGAATTTCGTGATGTCCGAATGAGTAATCGTGGAGGAAATTGAGGAAAATTGAGGAATTCGTCGGGAATTCGAGGTCGGCCAATGTTAAATTTTGTAGTTGTTGCCAATGCTGAGGTTGTATTTCAAGGGTGGAAGGCACCGTGGGTTAATGTCCAGAGAATCTGAGCATTGATGGAAATCGCCGTGTCAGAATTCAATGAATGCAATATTGTTAACGCAACCGCTTGTGTCTTTGTCGTTAGATGGATCAAAAAAAAGACACATTGATGACGAGAGATTCCGAGTTGACAGACTAGATGTCTCGTTAAAAATGAGAGTTCCAACCCTGGATCAATTAGAAGGCGATTTTGCTGAGTCGTGCTTGGTGTGCTGATCTCAGCTTGGGCTTTTGTTAGAAGAGAATTTGAAAAGTGATTAGTGGCTTGTTTGACAATTGCATCTTGGTCCTATGTAATGGTTGTCTAATATAACTTATTCTACCTTACTAATTGTCTTCGATCACCCACTGATCCATTCTTATACTTGGCCCAATCATTAAGTGAGCGTGGTTCTTCGCAGCACTTGGATTTAGGCGCCTGACTTGTGTTTATCTCAGATCGTGGCGCGTGCAAGGGTTGGGAAGACGCTAGATTGACGGATACTGATGTCCTTGTGGCACTCTTGTATTGTCATGCTTGATCCTTTGCAGCTTCGTCACCTCAGCGTTCATTATGGTTCTTACTTGTGCCATGAGAAACTTTTCTAGCTGGTCGTAGTCATATGAGTAGGTGTTGCTGCTAGTTTTTTTTTTTTTTTTTTTTTTTTTTTTTTTTTTTTTTTTTTTTTTTTTTTTTTTTTTTTTTTTTTTTTTTTTTTTTTTTTTTTTTTTTTTTCTTTTTGTTAATTAAAAATAAATAAGCCTGTGATAAACAACAAGCACCTAGTAATAATCATGTGACGATTGTTCCATTGTGCAGCAAGTTTTCCAATCACCGAATTCATTTCCCACTCAACTGCTTTACACGTACATCGGCAGCGACTGTGGTACATTAAAGGAGAATATTTCTTTATTATCACTTAGCATTCCATTATAAATAGTATTGTACGAGGCAATACTGAGCAGTATTCTATATTGGCAATAATTAGAATTGTCGGAGCTACTCACTAGATTGGAGGAATCAAATTCAGTGCAAGGATAGGCTTTAGGCTCATCTTTACGGCGATCAGTTTACGACTGATCGGACTGATCAGGCGTTTTCGAAGTCGATCTGATTTAGCGTACTACGTAATAGAATCTAAGAAGGCTATTACGCTCTTAAGGACACAACGAGATTACATTTCACATATTATTAACAGCAATAAAGGCAATTTACAATTACGCACAAACATTAAAGGATCAGTTTATGACATCCCTCCCCTACCACTATCTACCTCTCACCCACCCCACCTTACGGAGAGTTCACATTCGCGTTTATTCCCGAATAAACATTCGCGAGATTCGCGAGATTCCGTTGGAATCTTGAGCACAATATTGTATAAAAATTTTAATTTTATCTTCCATTATCTTCATACTTCATATTGTCCGACTTCAAAAACAACTTGACATTATTAAAAATATTTATTATATAAGCTTACGTTATAGTGTGCAATGTCCGTATATTATAATATATTTCTATAAATACGATGTAATAATATTTATCAGAAAAAATATATTTAAGAAATAATATTTAAATAAAGATTTAATTTTACAAATTGAAATCAATTTATTTTATAAAATTTGTACTTATAATAAGCTGAAACATAAAAATGAATTATCAGACGTGATTTATTGTTATTATTATAAAAATAATTCGTGGAATATATAGATAATCATATTATTAAAGTGTAATATTGATATTGATTTTCGTATTACTAACAATTAAAAATATTTTCCATATCGATATAATTCAAGAAAAATATTCTTTATCTGAAATAGGTATAAAAATGAAATGTTAAAAATATAATTATAAAAATATTTTATTTAACTAAATTTGTTAAAAGAATAATGCTATTCATATCATCTTAATTATAATAAGAGTAATGATAATATCTGTAATAGTGTTTTTACAAATAAATGCTAAAAGTATGTGGCAGTTCAAAGTGACCTGTTGCACTGCCAAGACAATTTAAAGACGAGAAAACAAGATCTAAACAATAGCTAATATGTACAATTAAATATATAAAATATATAATATAATTGATCGTCGGTTTATTATTTAAACCCCTTTTTCATTGCTTGTATTTACATTCCATTGTATAAATGGCCTGCTTGAATTCGAAATCCTAGAAAATAGATCAACCTTATATCTTAGTATGTATAATCTGTGTACGTAATACAGTCACTAACACTAATACGAAGCCTTACATTTTGGCAAACTACATCTTTGTAAACATATCGAATGCTACAGTAAATTGCCAAATATTGCTTGAGATTCCCTTATTGCTTGAAAATTCTTCAAAGATTCAAGATTAAAAAACAGTAAACAACATGTGACGCTACAATTGTCACACAACATCGCAATCCACAGTTCCCACGAGACACTGGAAGCGTAGCCACCACCACTTTGACATTACCCCAACTTCAAGAGTTTTTAAACTATTTGTCAAGGGCGCCAATGACAGCATAATAATCAGCTGTCACCCAATCATCGGCACTTCCCACTCTCGAAACTGTCCAAGATGTCCAGCCCTTCAAAGTTTCCACATTAACCAATGCAGAAAAGACTTTTCTCAAGAATCAGCGAGCGGCTCATTACATGGAAGCTTCAACCCTACACTCATGGAAAGACTTTATCCTTTGCCGGATATCGCTACTAGCCAGACAACATAGAAACAATGCATTGCCCATTAAGTGCGCATTAAGCAATAATTATCCATTAAGTAGCAACAAAGAATAAGATTAACCGACCAACGCAAGTTCAAAGCAGCCAACACCTGTAGAATCATCTCGTTAACTAATATTAAATTCACTTGCTCAAATAAAGCATTATATTTTTCCATTTATTTTCAATGAACACAGTTATAGAGTACATACGATTACTGCGACTACAATTTCTTTCTACCCTCCTACCCCTCCCCTTCCACCGTTTGCCCCGGTTTGTCCGGTTGATTCTCGAACAAATATAAATAATAATAAATCACGTGCATCCAAATTTATTAAATGAAAATTTTATTTATACCATTATAAATCTAAATAAAAATAAAAATACTTTAATACTCGAAACAAAGTATTAATATAAAAGGGGATACATTACTTTATTAACTTGATTTGATTGGAAAGTGTAGCGCTATCGCTAAGTATAAGAAAGTGGCAGGAGAGTAGATGAAATGAAAGATCCGAGAGAAATATACGTCGAAATAAGGGAGGCTAGCGATAGGCAAAGGTAGCTTACTTTTTCTATTCGCCTCTAGTCAGCCAAGAAGATTATCCAAGTTTCATCGGTAATTTTAGGGGAAATTCCGTTGGCGGATCTCTTGCAACAAGATACCTTTGACTCCCTTGGATAAGTATAACACTCTTTTCAAATTCGTAATAGTGATTGTGGTATGCTCGTCTTTGGAAAAAGTTAGATTGTATCTCGGATCTTTTATCTTTCGGCTCTGAATTCCAGGGAGCATACGATGGCCACGAGGTCAAAGTGCAATAAATTTGACGTTATAAAAAAAAGTGTATCCGACATGAATCACGTGTTCATTATTTAAATTACCGCAACTTATTAATAGCTCATCTATACTTAAAATACTTTTATTGAGTTCTGCCTTGAATACTAAAGCAAAAATTATGCCCATTATATTGGATAGAATGGTTTCGCGGATAAAATCTTAATTGCCTTATATAACGAATTTTAAACAATTTTGAAAGTCCGTGAGAGAATCTGAGAGGAAAGTTTTACTACATAGGAAGTAATAAAGAAGATACAATAAAGTTTAAATATTTTTATATGAATTTTGAATAAAAAGGCCATTTTCTGCCAAGTATAAAAAGATAAAATATCAAAATGACAAAAAGTTTTCCGAGAAAACTAAATTTTATGCTACCGATCGATCGTATTACAATGCTCAAGCAATTAAAATGAACTTCATTATATATAAAATATTATCTACAGCAATAATAAAGTATTAAGTAACAATTTATGAAACAAGACTTTATATGTCAACGTGAGTTTGAACGAAAAATACATTATCGTATGTAAAAATGCATGGATATATGACTCTAAACTAAAAAAAAAGGATAAATAAATATTGAATGTGACTCGTTCGTAATAATAAATTCTGAGTATGTAGAGAATGTTTAAATTAATTTTAGAGCTTGTGTTATAAATAATGTTATAATAAAATTTCTACTTATAAGAAACTATATATGATGAAAAGCGTTGGATATCAACTTGGATTATATATGAGAAAAACTCCTAGTTTAGTTCCTAAGATTCTAAAAAAATTATTTCATAATAAACTATAACCTCATATTATTATTTTTTGATTATATTCGCTTTATCTGAAGAGATAAACGAAAACTTCTTTAAATTTCTCTCGGTAAGTAATAGACTAAAAGGTAAGAAAAACTTCAAAGGAATGGTCTGGAATATAATGCACACGAACAAAACAAATAATTACATACACATTCATTAGTAATCTCTGTATTTAATGATATTTTATGTAATATCATAATAATTGTGAGACTGTAAAATAATGACGATAACAGCCCCAACTATTATAATTGTTATGAGTCTAACCACTTGCAAATGAAATATGGCAGACACTTAGTCACAGATGATATGTCATGCTTTTCTAACTTGTGTTGATTATTTTTTAACAATATATATGTAGTAAAAAATATTTTTCCAAATGTGTAAAAGTGCACGATGTAATAAACAATCAGTGTTCCTTACTATGTATATAACAAATGTATATTCCATATGTATATGTATAATAAATGTATATTCCATATGTATATGTATAATAAATGTATATTCCATATGTATGTGTATAATAAATGTATATTCCATATGTATATGTATATAATAAATGTATATTCCATATGTATATGTATAATAAATGTATATTCCAAATGGAAATTTATTATCAGTATAAGCAATTGAAATCTTTTCCTATTTAAATCTTATTGTTTGCGTATTATAATTTTATGGATAATCCAATTTCACTTGGATAATTTCATTGAAAGTCATTATATAGTAGAATGTATTCGTATTATAATTTTAAATTATTATTATGCGATAAATAAATCTGTCGCTCATACTTCAAACTACTTCGGTAAATTCAACAAGTTCACACCTACGTCACGTCATAACTGGCAGACACGCGCAGATCAAATTATAAAATTATGCATTTCACTAAAAGAACACACGTGCTGAGAAGTGCTTAAAATTTGTTCGAAAGAAATACTTTCAGCGGAACTTATTTTTTAGCAAGGAACACAAAAAAAAAAAAAATTGGCCATTTTTAATATATTTGGTTATGTACGAACTGTTATGTACTTTCGGCAATTTTATAAATTTTAAATAATCTAGGTCATTTGTTCAAACGAAGCAATATATTATAAACTATTTTTCTCCGGACTAAATTAAAGAAAATTCATTGAAACAAATCTTATTAGAAAAGGACGAAGAGTATTTTTCCTTTTTCCTCCTTTTGTTCCCGTTAATTAGTAGCTTTTACAGTAAAACAATATAACTTGAAGCGCATTGTTTTTAATTATTGGCACTGAATTTCTATTAAATAGCTTTAAGATTCATAAAGCTTTTAGATTACGATCAATTGTTGCGTTACAGACGACTTGGAATTTAATAATAATACCTCTAAATGAATTTTCATATGGATACTTTGCGAAGAGCAATATTAGAATTATTTACTAAATCAATGGCGTATTATCATGCCGAATGCTGGGAAAAAAAGCATTTTGCAATACGTACAGATTATAATGAGGAGTATTATTAGAGGAAAGGCGTAGAGTAATAGGGTAAACAAATATTCGAAGCTCGTAAATATTGATCACAATCATTATCACGAATTGAAACTCAAGTTGAAAAACCAAGCAATGAATCGATGAAAAGCCAAGGGGAGAATAATGCGGGATGGTAAACTCGGCATTGGTCACATGCTCGATATGTTGGTGAGGGGGGGAGGGGGTGGAGAGAAAGGGTTCGTTAACAATTCCACTTGATAGCGTTTCCTTTAATTACGAGCTTAAGCGCAATGCCAGAGGAGCGACTGCCAGATCTAGCAACATGTGCAAATATCTATGTGCATTTTAATGCTCGTGTATGCATGCGCTAATACACGAGTGTGGGCGACACTCCAGTGACATTTCTCTTCCTCGCGCGCAGGATTGCATCGCTACCGAACCTACAATGGCCCATTACATAATAGAATACAGAGCGAGCTGATGAACGAGATGGAAGGAGAATCGAGTAGGCCGCACATTATGTGGATGTAGTGGACCATGGACTCGGGGCAAGTTGTGGTAAAGACTGAGATGCCAGTGCAATTGCAATTGCGTATGTGCCTAACTTATGTATTGTATTAGCAGAACGATGCGTCGCAAAATTCTGATTTTCCTTATCGTGTTGTGATTTGCCGGGAGAAAAGTTAAGCGATTAAGCGAATAATATGTTTACTTTTGTTTGCGGTATTTTTTATTTCAATAGCGTAATTATCAAAGTACTGACATTTAAATTGCATTCGAACGTTTTATGCAGCTGCGTGTTTGAGTATGTTTGAGAATGATGAAAAGCAACGTAAAGATAACAGAATAGCAGTTAAGAGAATTTAAATTTAGAATTAAATGAATATAAAAATTTTGAAATTAATCTTCCCATAAGAAGATCTTCATTATACTATAAACGCTATACAAAAAAATATTGCATTTTCTATATATTTTACAATTAGATACAAATTCAATATTCTTATGTTAATTTAAGTGACTAATGAAAGTATAATAATGTATACTATATTTTAGTTTACTGTGCTTTATAAATATAAATAGTGTACTATATTTTACTATATATTAATTTATTATTCCTATTGTATTGACGGAAGCCACTAGACTTTCTTGACATTTGATTTCTTGAATTTTAATTATAATTTCTTAGTTTTGTTTACCCATCATATTGTTTGCAAATTTTTCAATTTCTATTCTGGTTACAATTTCTACAGCAAACTGCAACAATTTGATATATCTATTATAATCACTTGATTTAAAGTGATATACACTGAGGGTAGATATTTTAAATTATTTACAAATTTGTATTGAGATTTTATTTAATTTCTGGAATGTTAAAGTAGATAAATAGACGAAATCTGTATAATCGCATTAGGTAAATCGTCTGTATTTCTTTGTATTCATAAGTAAAATTGATTTTCTTCGCTTTCCCAACTCCAGTCCGCAAATCAATCTGCAAAATGAATTTTATATTTAGTATGTACACACAAAACTTTAAAGGTTTCCAACTATTAATAATTTCATTTCAACATGACAAATATATTCATACGAAATCGAATATTTTATATATAATAATCCAATATTTAGCAGTAAGTTGTAATATATAATCTTCTTGCATTACTCGTATATATAATGCAGTAAAGTATATTTTTCAGATATTTCAAATTATGCATTTAATATATTTGAGATGTTTTATGAACCTACCTTAACCATTAAAATAAAACAGAAGAAATTCTGGCAATTAAGATATTAATAGCCATTTTGACACAATTTCTGCTGTCAAAAGATTCATATTGGGAGCTATTTAAAGTCTAAAACATTTTACTACGAATTTATAATCATACTAATTGTGTGCATCATTTTAATTAGATGCACTAGACTAAAAATACCTCACGATGAACTTAACCATTTTCATTTTCTTGAAATACATGTTTAAAAACTTAAAATGATTTTTTTTTTTTAATTTTATGTTAAAATTAAATGATCAGGAGTAAATAAATTGTCAAAAATATCGTTTTATCAAGCTCAAAAGCTTTAGGCTATTAATAAATTTTAAGATATTCTTTATCAGATAATCCATAGAAGTCAAGTTATCTACCAAAAATCAAGTTATAAGTTAAAAAGTCAAGTTATCTATCAAAAATTGGCATTCTTTATTTACTATATCAAAATATTTATTAAGCTATATTAAAATATACTATATATATATATATTAAAACAGTTTATAATAGAGTTTAAAGTAATAATATACCTTCACGTCAAAATAAATTTATTTTAATTTTCTATTAAACTGCTCAAATTTAATACAAATGCATTTTTAATAATCAAACTTTCAAAAATTAATATGCAACACAGTATACATTAATATGATTATTTAGAATACAAGTAAAATTGACGAAATTTAAATAAAAATGTTTTCACACAAACAATCTTAATGTGATTAATTGATACATTTTTAATTTGCATTTCTATTTTATTTTTTAAAAACAATCAATATCCAAAAAAAAAAAAAAAAAATATTAATCCGTATCTTTCGCTACGAACAGCAATATTCAATTACATATTTTCTATAATGCGTCATTATTATTATAATACTAAAAGACTTTTTAATAACAATAAATAAACATATTTGTGTATATCACAGTAGTTTTCGCCACAGTTGAGAATTAGAATCTGTAAGAGGTAAATAAATCTCAGCCTCGAGCGCCATCTTTGTATGTCAGAAGGTAAGCATGAAGAACCCGTTGCGCACTTCTTTTTTGTTTTTTTTTCTCATGCCACAAGCATAATCGTTGAAAATTGAATAATCAACTTTGTTAATATTCATTATAGTTAAAAATGCATTTCAGTTTGTCTGATAAAAATTTCATTTTTTCGTCGGAGAAATTTAAATGGCGTTTTCCAACACTTTTTTGCCAGTCCCATGCACACATATGCATATATATATATATATATATTATGTATACGTGCACCCGTGTATGCACAAGATAAAGCTACTATTTATTCAATTGCAAACTTAAAAATGTAAACAGTAATAAATATGTACAAGGTATAAAAGAATAAGGTTTTACTATTATCTAAACTGACAACAACTCCTTGTGCCTCAACCAACAACCCACAAATTTGAAATCCCAAAATCAAATGTACACTTGACACTTGCCGACACTTCACTTTATCCGCTGAGTCAAGACGATAATTCTAACTTCATGAATTGCAAGTTTTGATGATATTTTGCACTTGCACGACTGCAATAACGCTTCATTTTACACAAACCAATGCTTCGCAATGATCTTATAAAAATTTGTATATATATAGTATTGATAAAATATTAAAAAAAAAGATGAATTAATTCAAATTTATAAAATTCCAAATATTAGTAATGCGCTACGAATTTCATCATTTTAAAATTTAAATGTAAATATTAAAATTTTGTTTGATTTTATGTATCACAAAATTGTTTTCGGTTCAGTTTTATTAGAATTAGATATAGCAATTAAAGTTAAATAATAGATATTAACTGCTTTGGTATAATTAAGTTTATTAAGTAAAAATAACCTGCTATAAGCAAAATGATTTTTAGGAACACAAAAAATAATTCCTTATAAAACATATTATTACTACTTTAGTACATTTATAATATATTATATTTTCAATAAAACTTATTTTTTATGTTCATAAATAAAATTCAGTTATCTAGTAATCGTATTAATCTCATAATAAACTTATTTCAGGTAGTGAAAAATAAACTATAAAACATTAACAGATGCAAATACACTTACTGTTCAAGTTTCAGTAATATAAATAAAATTGATCACTGATTATCTGCAGCTATTAGCCAGCCAAAACTTTATATAATGTTCTCTTAAAGCTTTATCTTCGTCTCGACATTTTTATTTCAAAACATTTTCAACGTTCAACTTCGATATATCTTTTCTCTTTATAAAAACATGCATTTAAATTCATTTCTCGATTAAAGACACAAATTATGGTTGTTTATTATAAGTTTTGCTATAAATAAGTGTATTATTATAAATTAATTTTTTATTTTTCGAATTCTAAAATGATTTATTCTGTTTATAAGCAAACTCGGTTTCTTTCCCCTCTCTTCATTTCTTTATTTTTCTTTCTAATTATTCTAATTATCTAATTATTTCTAATATATTCCCCTTTCTAATTATTATTCGATAATAATTAATTTTACTACTTTACAATTTATATTAATAATATAAATTGCATTTCTTTTACGCATCTTCCATTGAATATTTATTTCGACGAGGTATATTTAATTTTATTCGTATATTTAACGAAAATATTTTTTCTAAATTATTTCACTAATTTTGTAAATAATTTTATTTACATTTATAACAAATGGCATTATACAGCACCAAATATGCATAGTAAATTAAATTATACGTACGTCTGAAATAAGAAATATTTCTCTATGATAGATATTGATTTGAACAATAGATGATGTGTTCGTAAATTTAATTATCTGTTCTTTTTATTCTCATTATTCTCATTTTACCCCATTGTTCGAAATTCTGTTTGAAAGATCGCGTATACGCCGAATCGTTGCTCACAGAAAGATATACTGCGCAGAATCAAAATATATGACTCGAAATACCAGAACCAAATCGAACTAGGAGTTGTATCCCTTGTGTTCGCAATTACTTCTGGTCGATTTAACATTTAATATTAAATAAGTGTTTTCTTTATACAACCATTTAGGATTTTCAGTTTTAATATTACGAAAATTGGTATTTACAGTTTTATCAATAGAACATATATTCTTAATGTTGTATACATATATACATATATCTAAGCATACCCAACATCGTAGTATTTTCACACGTACAAAGTCATAATATCAACTTCAAGTTCAAATAATACATTTTATTTAAAAAATATTTCAACTCATTTTTATCTATTAATATATTTACCAATCTTGGTGTTTAAATTAACAATTTTCTCTTGCATTAATAGATATACAGACACATTAGTGCATGTAAATAATATTCAATTAAGGTTAATTAAAATGAAATGAAATTTGTTTGTATCTAATAAATTTAATTCATTCATTAATTAATACAATCACAAATTTGCAACTAAATTCTTGTAGTTCTTTAGCTACATACTTCTTATACGTATAATGTAAATAAAATATGCGAAGAAAGTTTAGAAAATGTTTCCAAATTAAAACATTGTACTTATAAAAAATATATTAACATTAACTGGTATTAATTATAATATACAGATTTAAATAAATTTAAATAAGAAAAAATTAAATATTTATGGAATATTATAATTACATTCAAAGTATATATATTACAGAGTATTTACCAATACATATAAATTAATATTTTAATAATTATTATTGTTATATATCTTTGTAGAAGTATGATTATATATATTAACTTCTAATGTAACAATTAAACAGTAAATGTAAAACAAAATATATGATTATAAATATATACAAAAAATTAATTTAATTTTTTTTTTTTTTTTTATAAAAAGACATTTAACATATTTTAGATTTTAAATAATATAACATACAAAACATATGTGTTATAAGCCAACTATCATTTTTATATATTATTATAATAATAGAATTGTAATGGATTGATTTACTCTAATTTCATATAATATAAGTAATAGTATATTCAAATAAAATTTATTCCATAAAATAATTATCATATGTAATAGAAGATTATTTACTGCAAGTTTTAGTTCTTTAGTTTTTAGTGCTGAAAATTCAAAATCTATCTTACTTCAAGAATAACTGTACACTTTAATTATACAAAATATTCAAAATTAAGGCGTTAAAAAATAAATATGAAATAAATGTTCAATTATAAGTACAAATTGATTTAAAGTGATTAATCTTTTACTACGTTATATTATGTGACTGAGTTGTTTTGTGAACTTTAAAATGAAAAATTATATACTATAAATTATTATGTCCAATGCAAATAATTATAATACAATATGTGTTAATTAGAACATTTGATGTGTCCAATTGAATAATTGAATTATTGTCTTACTAATATGTCTGTACACTCAAATTTCATTGGCTGTTATAATGCATTTTAATTATTATGAAGTAATGCAAAACTAATTTGATGAATATTATTTGATCATGTTGTTTTCTTCAAAAATGTAAATCAAAAATTTTATTATTTCATTATTAAAATATAAATAAAAGAGATTTGAGAGAATATGGATGATAATTTTTCTTTAACAAAAATCATTTCTAATAATTAATATCATAATATTTAGAACTTAATGGTATTTTTTGGGATAATTTTTACTAAATCTTTTTACAGCATACCTATAAGTTTATTGTACTTTTATAAGATTAAATTTAATCACAATCGTGCATTGTTATTTAAAAAAAAGATTAGGTGGACATTATTCCTAATATAATTAAAAATTAACATATATATATAAATATATATATATAGATTAAAAACAATGTATTAATATAGAAAGAAAATAATGCAAATAGTGTAAATAAATAAAAATTTAATTATCTGATTAATCATATATTACAGCTCTCATTATTCACAATTAACCTATCTTTCAAATACTAAAAAATTTATATAATCTTATGACTAAATAATACACATATCTCTCGTACCATTCTCGTCTGCTGATTTTATTACTCTAATCAAAACTCCCTCAATATATAATGTTAATGAAATAATTTCTGCAGAGAATCGAGAAGACATAAGATTAGAAATGCTATATTAATAATAAGATTTATAATACATCCTAAATATGTAGATAAACATAATAATCTTAATAACTAATTAAATGCTAGACTAAACGATATTTACTAAACAATATTGTTTTATATGCATAAGTAAATAAAAAGGGATATTATTGGATGTTTCTTGTTCAAAATGTACGTTGAAAAAATTGAACGATTAAAATGGTAATTTTATATTTGCTTACACTTCACTTTAAATGCATAAGGAAATATGAATAATAAATAAATTATTTTGCATTTAAGTCATTTTCAATATCATAATTCATTGTAACAATCTTTCGAAACATTTATCTAAAATTTTAATGAAAAACATAAGAATAGTAATTTAAAATGGAAAGTATTATTTAATTGAGAGTACAATTAAGAAATTATAGTTGGTCTTAATTCCAAGACTTTAAAATATAAATCACGAATAAATGAAATTTTTGTGGCATATTATGTTTTACCGTAATAATGTTCCAACTTAGATATTAGTTGAATGTTAAGAAAATGTTGGGATACACTAGGCATCCCCGATGAAATACGTTATTAGATCAATGACGAAGCTGCATTGCGTCAATACGCAATATATTATAATTTATACTGTAATTTATACTGGTTTTATACACGTACACAATTGAAATTTAATTAGGCCTTTATACTTATATGCACATGTGTTTGCCTAAAGGTAGTCAAATATACATTGAATAATTCATAATTAAAAAAATCAATATTAATCTTAATAAATGCAATTAGTGTTATTTATGCATTGAAATAATTATATTGCGTATACTAGATTTTAATACTTCCGGTCAAATATGAATGTTGCAATATTATTAACTCCGTGTGCGCAAAAAAAAAGAAAAAAAGACTACTATTGAATTATAAAATTAAAAGTAAATTAAAGCTGTATATCAAAGTGACACCTGTTGGAACTTTGATAATCGATCAGCTTGTTGATATCTTTTCGTCTGATAAAGTTAACTGTTTACTTAAAAACAAACAAGTTTTTAAAGCGTTTAATTTGAACTGGAACAGAAATACAAAAAAAAAAAAACTAGAATTAAATTAAACATAGCTGTTACTTAATATGTATACAATTGTGCAATAATTATTATATTATACATGTATAAAAAGTTTTATTAACGGTATAAATAACAGTACAAATTAACTATAATGATATACATAGTTTGTAGTCGTTAATAGTTTCTTAACCGATCGGTATTTATTGACAAGCCTAATAATTAAGCACAACATTTGTTGATTCACGTGATTTTTATGATAATACATACCTTTGTATTATAAAAATAATAATAAAACGTAGATACTGATGATCAAAAGACACACCTTAACATTTATCATTGAAGCTTAGATGTCTCAATTGTTAATCCCAAATTGTAAAACGCATCTAATTGTAAGAAAATAATGTGCCCAACACCCACCTTAATTTTAAACATTTATAATTCTATCAACAGAGACATTCATATATTTATTTTCAAGCAAATGATCAACTAACATCACCGTTATTTTGTATGTAAGCTTTTACTTACTTGTGCATGATAGATTTAAATTACATCTATAGTAACGAGATTAAGATATTTTTAATTATTCAAGAAGTAATTATTAACAACAGGAATGTGAGCAAATAATAACATTTTTTTCGCAAAGATATTGAACGATCAATTCATTTACCGTATAATTTTTAATATTCTGTACATCAACTTTTTACATTAGATATAAACAAAAATATATTTTAAATATAATAAAAAACAAAAAAATTTAACCGTTAAGAAGGAACTGTATTTTATATACGAAGCGATGAATTTCCTAGTAACTAATTATTTACTAAATTAAATTATTCGAAAAACTCTATTCACATATATACAAAACAGTTCCATAAAAACAAACCTTTAAAACTGAACGACCTCTCTAACAATCAAGAGTTAATATTTTACAGCAGAAGATAGTGTACGTGAAAGTAATGCTAATCACATGGAAAAACTGACCTAGGAAAAATAGTTGTTTTTAAGTAGCGTTGAATATACACATTACAATATCAAAATACCTACTGTAAGATACAGAGTGTCGAATGATTTAAGAAAAGCTTACAGAATGCTTGAAAACCCTGTTCTATAGAGAATCAAATACAACTCTTCGTCATCCAAAAAATATGCTACATTAAGATGATTGAGGAAAAAAATATTTTCTTAAGATGATAAAGAGGTATACGCTCAAGAAGTATAGTGTACTAAATCAATAAAATGAAGCACTAAGATATTCAATTGATAAATTCTATAATGTATAATGAGATATTCGAGATTTTAATTATAATTGGTTAAATTTAACGTAAATATTAAATATCTTTGTTACAAAAGTTGCATATAATATAATTTTGACTAAATTTATCATGACATTAAAATATTAAAGACATGAAAATTATAAAATACTATATTATTTGAAAATACTGTAAAATTGATGTAAAATTGAATAATAATTTCGAAGTTGAAATATATCACATAATTAATAATAAAAAATATTAAAACTATAAATATCACTATACTATATATATATATATATATATATATATATATATAATTGATTTTATTTGAATATTAAAATTTTTAATATCAACACATTAATTTTATAAAACAATACTATTTTTAATTGTGAAACAAAATACTTTATTTTATAAAAGTATTTTATACACATTTACTGCATTCGTTGAAAGTATATTTTCTTATAATAAACATTCTTTGATAAACAGACTCATTATTGCTCTGCACAACGTGGAAATGAAAACGAAAAATTAACGTTATATCAATCTATAAACACAGTTTCAAATGAAGGATACAAGGATATCGTAATTCTTTCGTTGAAAGTGTGTGCGTATACACACATACAACTAGTTGCTATGGTGAAATGGTAAGTAATATATTTGAAATTTGTAGCACGTTTATAAAGGAAATGCGTGGTGTTGCATTTTTAATGCACAAATGGTGTCTATATTATAAATATTCTGCGCTTGCTTTGTTCTCCGTTATAACTGAGAGAATAAACTTTTCTTACATCTGAACAATATATGAGATAACGTATAATTGAAATGGCTTTCTACTAAATGTTAAAAACCAATTTCATTCACATTATTCCCTGTATAAAATCTTTTAACTAAGACCAAAGTAATTCGAAAAAATTTTTTTAACTAAAACATTGTTCTAAAATCTTAGAGAAGTACTGTATATTTGAAAATTTTAGGACATTCTTTTAAAATTATTAGCAAATATATATTGAGATTTTTTATTGGATTGTTTTTTAATTGGATTTTTTATTATAAGTACGAGATCATTTGTTTATATAAAATATATGTTCTTAATTTCTTTGCAAATATGAGTAAGTTTTTTTAAATTGATATTAAAAATTATAATCTACATAATTTAGTTTTTATCCATAAAGCATTACTCCTTAATATGGCTAAATTAGATTTAAAATGCATATTGCATATTTAACAAAATGATCTCTTTTCAATTTTGTATCTGCAGTTCATTGTTTTTTACATGTATTTGTCAATAGAATTTTAAGTTAATTATGATAAAGTCTTTTAAATTTTTACGGACAATCAACCCATATTTAATTAAATAATATCTGAAATCTGAATTTTATGTAGTTTTAAAATATTTCATTATTTGAATTGTATTAGTATATTGAATTTAATGATTATTAAATTTATATATATATATATATATAAATAATATATAAATAATATATAAATTAATATATAAAATAATATATAAATAATAATAATAATATATAAATAATATATATATATATATATATATATAGAGAGAGAGAGAGAGAGAGAGTCAATTAATAAATATATTTTGTAGTTAGATATTTTTATTAAAATTATATTTAAATAAATATTTAAAATGACATTAAAAAATATATCATTTTGTTTGCATAAAAAATACTTTTATTATACACAAATGTAAATAAAAATACTGTTATAAATAGTTGAAAATATTTCTATGTTCACAAAAATTTCAATAATAATAATTAGCATAAAATATCTTTTCTAGATGAAATTGCAATTAAATTAAATTAAATTAAGCAAAAAAAAATCTACGTCTAAATAAAATTATACATTTTTATTGGAATGTAACTGTATAATTATAATTTGAGGTGAATTATGTTTAGAAAACGTAAATTATATTCAAATTTTCAAATTTTTCGCTTCATTTAACAACGTAAGCTTTGTAATTATTTCGATATGTTAATTATAGCTGGACATTTCCATTACCAGTTTTCGAAGGTTCTCAATCATACATCGAGTCATCGATGATTATTATCAATAGTTACTTGTGGCCGATTTCCGGTGACAATATTTGCTCGACACAGCTTTTAACCTGAATCTAAGATGCGATTTTCATATATAGTGTGCTAAATATATATATCCATAGGCTGCAAATATATATTATAAACATGAAGTTTATAAACTAAGTTTTTTGTTTTAAATAATATTTTACTCTCATAATGCA
Source organism: Ceratosolen corneri (assembly GCA_030522565.1). Classification (NCBI taxonomy): domain Eukaryota; kingdom Metazoa; phylum Arthropoda; class Insecta; order Hymenoptera; family Agaonidae; genus Ceratosolen; species Ceratosolen corneri. Next base: position 19,814 of record JAPYYT010001033.1, read on the forward strand.
ATTTAAGAGCAAATCGTCGATCAACGCTAAGTTTTATGTAGCATGTGACAATAATATAATGTGCCAAAAAGATGTAATTGAATTTATTTCACAATAACCGTCTTTTGTACGATAATTTCTTTAAATATAACTATGATGCTTTATTTGTGCAATATACGTGAATTTGGTGTTAATCTAAGCGCATGATACTCGCTTTTAAATTTGCTATCGAAAATAAAATCATTGGCAACATTTTCAAGTATTGAAATAATAAGCAAAAATTATATTATTAAATAATACGATCTGCATTTATATCAGACCTTTATTTAAATGAAAATTCTATTCGTAACCTGATAATCTTTAAAACGGATATCAAAATCTATTCAGATCTTCTGATTTGTGCAATAAAACAATTATTTGATATGGAAATTAAATTTTAAAAATAATTTCAGAAATTATTGTGGCTTTGCTACAAATGTATATATATATATGTGTAAATGTGTACACGTGCAAAGTAATAAAAAATTATGTAGTAAGTAATTTAAAGTATAAGTTACCATTGAATGAAAGTTTATAAAACGGATAACATAAAGTAGAGTCCTATTTTCAATGAAATTAACCAACCGTTTAATATTTATATTTCATATTCACGTGCCCAATTTTTTCTGGAATGAATAATCACAGAGGTGTTCGATAATAAAAAAGAGAATGAAGTCCCGCACTAATATATAGAACAGTACCCAATTGAATATCGAGTTATCTCATAAGGCGAGAAATAATATGTCGAATGATGATTACGACAAAGTCGTCGATACGAATTTTTAGCTTAATTAATATTTTTTAATACAAACTTTTAATTCTCAAGTCATATTCTTAATTAATGGGAACTCAATTCACAGTGTGTCCCAATAGCTTATGCACATCTTATGAATACATTTGTGGCTTTTATCACAATTATTCAATCGAATATCGATTAACCACAAGCCAATTATATTCAGACTGGTGGCACTAATGCCGATTTATAAATCATCAAAGTACTAATGCAATTACTACATTAACTATAATATTACTACTGATAATGCTTTCGAAGGCTCACGAAGAAACAACAATTTTCGCATTTATACTTCCAATCTTACATCCCATTCTATGATGACTAAAACTGTATTCAATAATGTCTCACTGTTACCTAATCAATCATTTCAATTCGCGCAAATAATAATCTTTAGATTACTGATAATACTATACAAACTTTGAACCCAGCAAATCTTCCAAAACAAATTCCAAAACTTCTTTTACTTTACCGACCGCCACAACTTCTCCATTTACATATATTAAATAGTCATTGCAATGGAGCATAACTTTCTATTTAATTTTAATTGCAATATATGAAATAGGCGAGATCATCGTATACCAAAATGTTCAAATGTAGATTAGATTCAAAGGTAAACGTAATTCCCTATTAGAGCATCCTTGTACGTAAACTCCTAGATATTTAATTTCTGACAAAGGTCGAATACTCGATGACAAACTCGTTACAGAAATAGCCAATTTATTCCTACATTTACCTGCTTTTCTCCAACTAGCCTCGACTTTTGTTAATTAATTACATTTAGCGTAAATTATCTCTTATATAATATTGCAGATAACACACACTTATAAAACATAAAATGTATACATCGACCGTCGAATGTCACAAACAAATTATAAATTATATATAAATTATAAATCAATTTTATTACCATTTATTTATTGTAATTGCAGTCCGAATATATAAGTAGCACAGTATGTACAATGGGCACGATTATTAATAAATGAAGCTGAACTCAATATTAATAATACGATATATTTCAATAAATCATTGCTAACGAAACTAGCATAAATAAATTATGCAATCGTTATTTTGTATCGTGCAGAACTGAAAAAAGTATATTCTTAACGTGCCAATTGAAAATTTCATTATAAAGAGAAGAACTGATGAATAATGTTGGAAATCACCGATTGTACGAATATTACTTAAAACATACCTCGTCGGTAATGCACTGAAAACACAAATAAATGTCAAATGTGTCAAAAATCATAATTTTCGGCAAAAATATTGCCATCAATAATATTAATCCGACCCATAGTTCAATCGATCATTACACGTCCAATGTAACGGCACTTTTAAATATAAATAAATAATATTAATGTTAAGTAAGTGGCATAGCAAATAAGCATTGGAGCGTGCATTATCGTGTTGCATAAATCGAAGGAAGTGGCTCGTAACTGCTCCAATCCTGTTATCGAGCGAATTCCAGACGATCCGCGTGATCATTACACTTCTCGCTTATGCCTTCAGTGCAACTTCTTCCAAAGAATGTAAATGCTGCATCTATTTGCGCGTGGGGTGTATATGTGTAAGTGGGTATTCTATTGTGGCCAGGAGTGGTCTTGCCATCTTGTCAGATAAAGCTTGATAATAACATTTTTATTGCAAATAGTAATATTTATATTTACCACGAATGTTATATTACCGATTAGTGGAAAGAGAGAAAGAAAGAAAAAAATATATCGCTAATTTATAATATATTTCCAAGATATTGTTTTAATACGGAATATGTACAAATTTCGTAGGATATAGGAATTTTATAGCTGACAATTGACTCAATATTTTCTCAAAGCTTTCTATGAATTTACATAAAGTGAAATGGCTTATTATTGTTACAACTACGAAATCATCAAGGTTACAATACATATATAAAGCTGGATGATGCTGAATTTTTAGCATAAAATTATAATGGAATTTTAACTAAAATTCAATATATTTCCTATATACTTATATAGGAAATATGGCATGTGTGATATTACGATAATTTTATAATTACAATAATGAGGTTTATTATAGAAAATACACTTCTAGCTAATGAAAATAAAACTTTTAGATAAACAAATTACGTTAAGACTTTTTTTCTTTATTGCGATAACGTAAATTTAAAATATACATAAGTTACAGTCAATTTACTCAAGATTTGTCTTTAGATTATGCAGATGTATTATTTTTACGTGTAAAAAATAACTTCATAATTTGTATATTTCATAGTTCACTAAATATACAATTTTCTTTTCTGCATATGCAAAGATGTTTCAAAAAATTGCAAACAAATGTTTAATTTTTGTATTGAATACAAAATAGAAAATTTTAATACACTTGTAGTGATATATAATGATATATAATAGTATCTTATTAGTTTGTAAAATTACAAAATGTAATTTTTACAAAGGTAACCTATTATAAATAAATTATGCAAATATGACAAATGATCAAAAGAATAATATTTACAGTTAAAACAATAATTAGAATATTACTTGAAAATTTCTCTAAAAGTAGTTCATTGGATATCATTATTACTATTAAATTGAGACGTTTATAGCAAAATGAATAATATACAGAAAATATTCAAACAAAATATCATTTAAAAAACTACGTGAAACCAAATTTAAAAGTTCAATTATTCTTCAGCTATACTCATTAAGACTATATATAAACTATATATAATTTATGAAGTTGCTACAGTAAACAAAAAGAAAAGATTTTTGTATAAAAATTCATTATTTATGCATAATATTAATTTTCTAGAGGATTTAATAAATAAAAACTGTAAAAAGAAAAAAAAAATGTCAAGATTAAACATGTATATATATATATATATTTGTTTTAAAATATGTAATTATATATTATAAGTAATTTGTAATTACTTTTGAAAAACAAAAAAATTATCAATTCTCCAAGCCTAACAGAAATAATAATAATTGAGGTTACTATTGTAAGGTACTACACGCTAGTCTGCGTAATAATCTGATATTGTCCAACGAATTATATAAAATGCAGTCTGTAATGGCGATCGCCAGCATTATCCATTACGCTTAGACGATCAGTGATTTTATATGCTAATTTTAAGATTCAAGTCAGTTGTAAGAGTATCGCGTGCGCGTGTGTGTGTGTGTGTGTGTGTGAAAATGATGACACGAACCGTCGAATTTCGAATAGCTTGAGCAGACGTCATTGTAAATTATTGCAATAATATATTGAATAAATTGAGATAATATTCATTGTGGAGAAAGTGGGGGTCGCGCAGTTAAATCGGCCGAATATTTACAGAAAAGAAACGAGCGATAACTCTTTGGCGTTTTCTCTTAGGCTTGCTCGCTCGTACTTGTTTGCCCCTCGAGAAACACCGCCAAGTTAAACTGACGACGAGGCAAAAGGAAATCCAGGCTTATTCCTCGATAGTCTTCCGTCCCTAACTCTTCCCTCTCATAGAAATAATAATCGTTGAGCGGCGGAGAGGGGTGGGGGGGTCGGAGTACCAATCTATGTACCGCCTATGATCTTATCTTTTTAACAATAACGGCGACGTCCCTCTCGCTCTCTTTTGCAATACTCTACAATTCGCCTGAATTTTTATTGAATTTTTATCCGTTCGATAAGCAGGCTTCGGCAATTGAGCAGGCCAGGCCGAATTAAAAGTGGATATGAGCTTAATATCGCTTTCGTAGAAAAGATAAATAGTCGTGGCTCGTCGAGAAGTAAAACAGACCGACGATTGTGCGAACTGTCAGGCAACAACCGATGCCACCAGCTATTCTTCGTTAAATATTAAAAAGAGTAGGCGCTACTTGACTACACTATGATATTCTCGAGGAGCGATTTTCCGAGCGATCTTAGGACGAATTCGCCCAATCGATTGTAAATGTTCCTTTGAGATTAATCTTGAAATTATGAGGATTCCAAGGCTCGTTCTCGCACCTCACTCGCGCAACTACTCTCACCAAGGACGCGACTCACTACAGGAAAATGGGACGATAATTCTTCGAGCTCCGAGATGGTAAATCGCATTCCTGGCAGGTCACCCCCCATTATATTTATAAATAGAGAGAGAGAGAGAGTGCGTCGATAGAGGAACAACGCTATCGCTTCGTTCCGATGAGCGCGAGCATGTACATTGGAGAGCGTTAAAAATGTCTCGACTTATTGACGCGGCTTTCGTACGATCGCATCGGGAATAAAATTGTATGCAAAATTCATGTCACTAATGATTTAAAATGGAGAGTAATGAAATTATTAAGATATTTAAATTAAGATGACAGACATTGTGCTGTGGAGGTCGTTTAAAAAGGCTGCAATTTCGGACCTACTTCCTCGCCAATTTGTATTCATATCAATACTCTGATAACAATTTATGATTTAATATGAGAATTATAAAAGGATGGAAACTTTAGGTGACCTTGGCTTCCAATCGTCATCAAATGGAGCGAGGCGCGTTCGCGTGAAATTTTGCATTCGTGTGATTTTCGAATACTTAGAAAAATACGAGGAAATAATGAGCGAGAGTGAATGTTCAGAAATTAATAGCGCTCGATTGACTGGCGAAATTTTTTCACATAATCCATCGATTAATCTCTAGTCAGGCCAAATATAATAAGATTATCAATTACTTCGCATTCGTAATAATACTTGACGATTAATTTGCGTGGTAATAATGTGCCGGCGCGGCTCTTTAATAATGTTGTATTTATAATGTTGTATATAATTGGGTGCTTGGCCATTGACGTTCGGATGTCAAACAAATGTCAAACAAAATAACGATCAAATAACAAATGGAAAGGGAGACATTGGCGAGACCTTCGCGCAATGTCTTGCTCGCGGAGCGGCTCTCTACAATGTAAGTGGACGATTAGCTGGTAAATTTTCTGAAACTTTGAGAGCACATGGATATGGGACGAGTAGCATTCTTTCTCAACCGTCCCTCTTGCTCCCCTTTTCGATTGCCAAGCACGTGCACGTGAGTACGAACGGGTGAGGAGGGTGAGGAGGGAGCGAGCGAGCGACGTAGGGCGGGATGGAAGGGAGCGGAAGGGGGGGTTGGTTGTGGCGTTGGGGAGCGTTGGGGGGGAGGGCGAGGGGTCTTATATAAAAGGAGAAGAAAAAAAGCGTGACGGGCGATGGGGAGGGATGGGATGGGAGTGTCGGAGAGGGAGGAGAGCGGCGGCTGGCGGCGCTACTCGCTCCTCCTGCAAACTCTTGCCGCCGGTCGCGTTCCGGACTCCGCTGGAACTGGAAAACAGTCGAAACGCGTTCGTCCGAGCGTGAATGTCGTGGTATCTGTGAATTGGGACACTCGTGCGCCTGTTAATCTCGGGAGATTTTGCGCGTGCAGCACTGGCCCATCGGCTTCGTAACATTGCGGAAGCACACACCGATTAATGTCAGCAGTCGCCATGGCTTGTAACAGAGCTACCAAGTCCGGATTTGCCGCGGAGGCCCAGCGAAAAGTGAGTTGATGATGCATTTGGAGATGCTTTCTCCGTAAGAAGAGAACAATTTCGCCCGGAAGCGAATTGAAAATCTGTCCCAATTTTGCGCTCTCGAGCTGCGTCGCCTCGCACCCTGACAGCTGGCCGAGATCCACACTTCCTACTCCTACTGATATCATCGGACTTGTCTATTAGACACACGGCTCTATAATGCCTCTCTCTCTCTCTCTCTCTCTCTCTCTCTCTCTCTCTCTCTCTCTCTCTCTCTCAGTAATTTGCATCTAGTGGCCCATTCGTCGTTATAATTAATTACTTGGCAAGCTATTAGGGGCGCAGCACATTTAAAAATCACGCGTAACCCCTGAGTAATTGATAAGTATTGTCTCCACGTAACTTATTTTTCATCGATAAGAGTGCACTTGCAATTGCTTGTAATTGCAATTGCCGGGGGAGTGAATTCGCGCGATTGAACTTCCTTTAAGATTTAATTTGCTTTCACACTTATTGTTTCGTAAATAGCTCGTGATTATTGTTATTATTATTGTTATTGTTGTTATTGTTATTGTTATTCAAGGGAGAGCTTGTCTTTGCTAGAACAATAATGGCCAACAGACGCTTCTTCAAAATTCGATAAAATCGATAATTAGCTTGGAAAAATTTCTCTCCGCGGCAGCGGCACGTGACAATGATGTTTTTCGTAAGCACTAAGCAAATGATTCATCCATTATTTCGAAACGATACTTTTCTCCATCCTTGCGCACGTTTAATATTATTAAATAATGTTAAATATTAATAAGCACATTCATAACGATCGATAATAATCGCTAATGGCGTCCGAAGAATTAAATAATTAATTTTATTATTGACAATTTATTAGACTTACAATACCGATCGACAGCTGTAATTTAAAAATAATTTTAATACAAACTATGTGCTCAATATTTATGTTTCACTTCTTTTTCTCAAACTATACTTTATCTGCCTTTAAGCTATGATTTTTAAAAAGCTATTTGCGCTAATTAATCTTATCTTAATCCTCGTATTTGCAAGGAAATAAAAGTTAACTTAAACAATTCATAACGAAACTTTTTTATGAAAAAAGGAACTTCTGGCACGTAAGACACAAAATTCTAACGAAGGCAAGCTTATTTATTTATATATATATATGCTTACATTGATAAAAATCTCATTAGGAAATGCACGAGAAATCGTTGTTGATATAAATTAATAATACTTTGGAAAACAATAAATCAATAAATCCTTAATTACAATCATGCAACAAACTTTTTGTATTTTAAAATCATCACACACTATTATTCGTGAGGATGGTCATATCTCACATCTACCTTGACCTACTTTTGCTCACATGTATAACAATGAAAAATGAAGCTTTCATAAAGTCTCATAAAAAATGCTTCTTTAAAATGTTAAAGCTGGTGATGCGATAACATTGCTTATTCCAAATTGTGTACTTCAAAAAAAAAAAAAAAAAAAAACATATATATATATATAAAGACAAGAGAAAGATTGACATTGAGAGTGAGAAGCTTAAAAGAATTTTATTATCATTGTTTTCAACTCTGAAACATAATTTTACCTGTTGTAATTTAAATAACCTGAAACTGTAGTTGCAATTTGCAGTACAAAACTCAAGGTTTTTCAGTCACTTAATCAACTAGTTAGTAGTTAATAAATTATAAACAACGTAAAACAGTTATTGAAAATTTTTCTTTGTAATTCAACGTATTTCTAGAAATTTTCATTGTAATCATTTATTCAAAATGCGCGCACGCACGCGCGCACACACACACACACACACATGTGTATATATATATGAATTGTTAACGATAGCAATAACAAATTAAATCACAAACAGTTTTAATGTTAATATGGAAATTTGTTGGATTATTTAATATTCACGTTATCATATAAACCAATTTATTGAATATTTGAAAATTTTAATAATCTTTGAAATAGAAAATTTTTTGAAATGTATAATTACAACTACCAGAACCGATTCTCACGCCTATTGAGTAAAAATTAAAGATTTTGTTAATTTTTGTGACAATACTCATTGTAATTACACTATATATTTTATTAAAATATAATTTTTGTGTTTAATTATATTTTATTTTAATATATTTTAATTAATTTATAATTTAATTATATTTTATTTAATTATATTTTATCACAATTATATTTTAATAAAATTATATTTTAATAAAATATAATTTTATTAAAATATAATTGTGCTTTGTAAAAGTTTAAATGTAAACAAAATGAAAAACCAAATTTCTGGAATTAATTACTTTGAGAACGACTAAATAACGAATATATTATGTAATTAAGTAATTGACTTAGTAATAATCTTATCTTTCATTTTAATGAAAATATTTTATAATAAAATTTGCTAAATTACAAGTGTTCGTAGATTTTTTAAATTGAATCGAAGTATAACATCAAGTATATTTACGTAGCATTAACACATAAAGTTTCATAATTATTTTAATTCGTTTACTTATATTAAATCAAATAGTAAAATACTTCAACTATTTATTCTTTGAATTATACTTCATTATTCGTAATTTTAATTGAGTAAGTATTTCATGTTAAAAGAAAAAAACTTTAAAAGGTTTTAAATTATAAAGATTAGACACTGCTGGTTTAATATTCACAAAAAGAATGTAAGAAACTTCCATCCTCATCCTTTTCACATCACCATCTAAAACAATATTATGAAAAAAAGAAAATTATTTCCATCTAATGTCTTGAAACAGGCGAGTAAAATAAATATCAAGAGGATTCGATTCTAATTATAATTAAAAAAATAAATATATAATCTAATAGAATAGTACGGTATTGTTTGTACGTTAAATTCGTATTACGTTCACATACAATTTCCATGACAATTAGCGTTTGTTTGGAAGTAACGAGCAGCCATTTAAAAGGTAAAGCGTATTAGTGTAATTATTAAAATTAAATTTACTATCAAGATGATGAAGTACACGAATTGTAAAATATATAATCGATCTATACAGTCTTTTTGAACGAATAAAGGAAATGGCTGCTTTATGATTCATCATTATTTTGACGAGTCGAGTGACTAATCCGAATAATAGCCGATGAAGTAACTTGGCTGCAATAAGAAAAGGTTTTTCATTAGAAACGGGCATTGGCGAGTGTCCTCCTCACCTCGCCTTTACCATCTTAAGCTCTCAAAAAAGCTATGATGTGACACTCATTTTCGCGAAGACTCGGCGGAGTACGAAGGGGAGCGCAGTGGTAAGAGCACGAGAGAGAGAAAAGAAGTTGCACTCGCAGTAAATGCACACAAGAAGAAAGGAGTATTAAAACCCGACGACCATGGTACACTTCTTCGCTTGCAAAGCCTCTTTCAACCATTCTCGGCATCCTATATGGTAGTGCATTAAGGATATATAAAGGCCGTAGTGCGTCACGAATTCAAACCTAAAAGAGCGATGGAGGAGAGTAACCATGTATAACCGTTATTATTAGCTTGCCTCAAAGTTTTTCCTCCTCTTTTTCTTAAATTGACGGATAGTCAAGGATTATCGTTCGATTGGCCGAGCAAAGTTTTTCATATAATAAAATGGTTATAATCGAGCATTGTAGTGCGTAGGGAAAGGATTCGACCGCAACGTCGTAATTATAAAATAAATGCCGGACAATGTCTATTTTATATTTTTTTCGTCGTCTAAGCACGGCAGAAATTTATTTATTGGAAATAAATGATCGAATGGCTTGTTTTTTTTTTCTATTCTATGTAAATATAGCCTAGCGCTGAGCTTACTCACTTTGCACGCATTTTCATGCAATTTTCATGCAATTTTCATGCTTTTAAAGCTAATGAAAAATCCATTTATTTTACCAATAGCATTATCACTATTATTTTTTTTTTTTTCAATAAAATAAAATAATATATTGCGAAATGATATCCTAATACCGTTGTATAAATATACTTTAGCCGATAATAAAAGAATTTTTATCATTAAGTAAGCTCTACAATCGCTGTATCTATTAGCTGTAAAGTCATTTTATAACGATTAAACATTTTTTTTCTCACATTTTAAAACCTTATTGAAATGTAGTTGAAATCCATACTTTTTTACACTTTATGCATAAATAAATTGAAAAAAGAGGCATTTAGATGAAATATTGTATCTTTACAACAAGTATTTGATGATCAAGAATATGAATAATAATAGAGACAATGCTAAATACCAATAGCCATACATTTAAAATTACTACGTCTAATCGATATTTAACTTGTATTTTACAAATTGTAAATTATTCTTTTTATTTTAATGACACCATCGCGATTAACTATTATACTATTTTCGCATGGATCTTTGAACGAGAAATCATACTAATTTATTTGTTAATCAAAGAGAAAAATTGAAAAATGTCTAATAAATTTACAATCATTTAACGAGTTGAGCATAACGTTCACGCATCGCCAAGTCATTAATGAAAGTCGATAGCGCATTCCATTGTACGACTTTGTTTATCATTAAACTCTTGTCTTAAAAGGTTAAACGTGCACATGAGTACATGCATTTATGTCTAACTATATTGATATCACTCTATTAATTTACAATTGTTTATGTTTAATAATCACTTTAAATGAGAAACGTGAAATTTATTCTTAAATGATTAGATACACGTTTGTACATGTGTGCAAATGTCATAGATATATATATATTAATACTGGAAAATCAGTTACTAAACATATCTGGCCTATGTTTAATGTTATTTACATCTTTTGATAATGCAAATGAAAATTATAAAGAATATTTCTTCTCAATATGAATTTGTAATATTATTTGTTGAAATTTATCTTAAATTTAATATATCTTTTGCTCGTAATGCCATCTCAAATAGCTTTAAAAACAGATAAGAATTCTTTATAAATTTATTATGAAATAAAGTTCTATTCTACTATTTAATAGGTTTCATATTATTTTCCATGTAATAAATTCAAATGCAATATTGAAAAACAATTAAACGGTAAACATTGGCAATCTTATTTCGTGACACTGAAATATAATTTTTATTCGTGCAAATTGTTTAGACGAGTACGAATTCACGATTTTATTTTATAAATTTTATCTTCTCGAAAGGATTTATCTATAACATGGGGTATATCTGTATAAATAAGGATTTAATCTAAAATATTTCATGAGAGACGGTGCCACATATCGACATATCATTAGATCTTATATACACTTGGGTTTACGAGTTCCTTTAGATCTTTTAAAACCTTTTTGAGCCACTATTTTCATCTAATCAAGTACATTGCAATTAGTATATTTTTAGTTAAAGTACAATACTATACGTAACTCCCAAAGTATATTTTTAAAGTATTTCAGTTTTTCTTGAAATTGAAATGTTACTTAGTTCCTAATGTGAAACAGAAACTATTTTGTAAAAATTATAAAAACAATTGATGCATAAAATTCTTAGAAATATCTTATATATTAATCGATCGTATATTTATAGAAAACTTATGTATACATTGAAACGTTATGGTGCACATAGTTTGTAAATATTTTTAAAATTTAGTTCATAATTACGATAATACATACTAATTTAGAATTACAAAATTGTTTTAAAAATGTAATTAAACTAACATAGGGTTTAATAAACAATGTATGCACAAGTGCATATTAAATAAATTTTTACTTACATCAGATGAATAGCAAGTACATAAGATAAAAACCATAAACTCTTGTATGGCTCAAAATATACTTAAAATTAATCTGATGCTGGATTTTTTATCCTCAAAATATACATTTTACCTGTAATAATTTATTATTATTCATTTACTATTTATTTATAATTTATTTACTACATTAGGAATATCATCCCTTATGATAAGCAATGTTTTGTATCTGATATCTGAACATATTTTTCAGCAATTACATTGTAATGTATTATTTAATAAATGATTACTTAAAATATTCGTTATAAATATATCTACAAATAATGGATTTAGGAAAAATAAGAGAATAAAATAAGCAAATGCATCATTTCTAAAGAATAGAGAAAAAATAATAATAAAAAAGAAAGAATAAAAATAATTATCACTGAAAATTAATATTGTATTTAATGATCGCACAAGTGATTTTTTGCCTATAAAAGAAGTCTTAATTACCAAATTAATTACTAACAATTTTGGATTATAACTCCAAAATAATAAAAATATGATCAACGTATGAATAAACATTTAATGAACTATTTCAGTTCTTCGATTATACAACTTATTCTCTTAATATTTTTCGCATTTGTCCTAAAAATATTATTTAATAGAAATCACTAATATTCAATTGGCCATAAATAACAATATATTACAAAAAAAAAACAACGAAGACGAGAGTTTTTTTTAATTATTAGTCTATTTTACTTCTTTTTAAAATACAGTTAAAGAATAAAATAGAATAAAATAATAAAAATGACATCAATGGTATAAATAATTAAATTACAATTGCAAAAATAATATTTTATATAAAAGATAATTTGATAATTATTATTATTGTATTGTACAAATTATAAGCAGTAAATTTAATCATCTTAATTAATAATTCCTGCTTTTATAATCCACAGTTAAAGGAATAAAGCTTAATAATAAATAAAATAAAATTGGTTTAACTTATTTTTAAATATATATCTTCGTTTTATTTATGATGTCATGTAGTAAAATTAATATAAATCTACGTGAAGAAGTGAGAAACAAAATGTGAATGCATAGTCACATTTGTTTTTATACATTCTGAAATTCCAATATGATTATTCCTCAACGCTAATCCTGTTTCTCAGACTAAATAATATTCATGTATGCCTCAGGAAAAAGATCAGTTAAAGGGGAAAAATGTATATAGTTTAAAAATAATTATATTCAAAATAAGAATATAGGAAATAAATATTTATGAAACTTCGCAAGCATAGAAGAATATATTAATTTTTAGAGAATTTGCAGTACACTATTGATATCTATATCAACGTTATAATATTTTATGAATATTTAAAAATTTAATTTTTTTCTGTTTACGCATTACAAAAAATTTTCATTCATGTTTGATCTATAAAAATCTAATTTTTCGTGGATGATTTTTCAAATAACCACATATACGTATTTCAAAATTGAATATACTTTTATAATAATAATGATAATAGTACAAATTACAAATTATAATTATGAATCATCGAATTAGTCAAAAACGAAATATATCGAGTCGATATTTTTTCGAAGAATATTTCGAAGAACAGCTTAAATAATTCTTAAGTAATTGATTTTCAATAATTTTTTTAATAAAAGAATGAAATATCGCGTACATGAGAAACGACGAATAGCGATATATAAGTTACAGCAGGTACATATTAAATTACACGATAGACATATTAAGAAACATTTCCTTTTAAGAGTAATAAACAAATTGAAGGCATGAAGTCTGAAAAGAAATTAAAGATTAGTATTTAACCGAAAGCTATGTGGGAGAATATAAAAGATCGCGAATGGGATTCGTGGCGCGGGGGTGGGGTGGGTGGGGGGGAATACTTATCGAACGCCCCGGTCATCTTACGGACGCTGAAGAAAGCGAAAATCCGAGTTATTTGACTATGGTTTGACCTTATATAGGGGGACTTGTGCGCTTCGGTGTTAGTGTGTACATGCCAACACACACGTGAACATCTCCAAGTGAAGTGTAGAAGCTGACTCACATCGTGCATAACTTTTTCATTATGTCATTCAGCATGAAGCTATGCTTCATTAAGCGTCAGTGTTTTTTTAAAAAGTATTCCTTTAAATTTTCAAGCTATTTCCTATGCAAATATCTAATAAATATAAACTAGCAGTATGTTTTTAATATAATTTTGTTTAATATTAAAGCAAAATTATATCCCCTAGTTATGATCAAGCTCGATCATATTCGCAGAATCTCAAATGTTACCAGCAATTTTTTAGAATATTTTATTTTTTGGAAATGAAAAGTGGAAGTCTTATGCGTTCGTGCGTGTGTGTCATCAAAAAATATTTCTTATCTGTTGACATCTTCTAACGTATACGCAAGACTGTGTTTATACGTAGGTAGAAGTATTTAAAATCAAATACAAAAGACCGTTTCGAACATTATATAAAAATATAAAAGAAAATGTGAATATTAATCAAAAATATAATTGATACTTTCGTAAAAATCAGGGCATATTAATTATTTGGATAAATGCATTTTTAATAACAAACTACAAAAATTTATTATTTAGAAGTTCTAAATTTAATATACTTGTGTTACATTTGAAATAAAAACCAAGTATTAAAGATTTTTTAATCTCATCTATATATATATATATATATTATTATTTGAATGTATCTCAAATGTTCTGGTATTAAAAGTCTTTAAATGTATATATATATATATATATATATTAATAATATTTTCGATATTGACAGTAAAAGTATGGGAATTATTATATGTGGATATTCAGTTAAATGCTATTAAAATTAATAAAGAAGCATGATTATATCATAGATAATGATATCAAAGGATTCAGAAATATAAGCCGGCGATTCAATACCTTTAACTCCAAAAGAGCTGTTTGTGGTCGACAGTGCAGTTTACTGTAAAATTAACTAAAACCGTCTTCGTAAATCAGCATTTTGGAAAATATGCTTCGACGTAAGAAAAAAAAAACAGAGAAAAAAGGCCAACAAAAATTTTCTTCGAAATATAATACTTTTATCAGTCTTTGCTTCTACTTAATCGCCTAAAAAGCCACTCCCTCTGCACATATTTGACAACTCATGTCTCATTTTTCTTCTGTGATCGTGAATTTCTTTATTTTCTTTTCGCGTTACTCCTTCATCCTCGTCCTAGGTGTCCAAGGTCTGCCGACGTCCAAGGATTTTACGAGAGTAGGGAGTCGTCCTTGAGACGGCCCGCTTTTGCTATTACCGGGCCGATCTCTACAATGAGTCTTTTGTACAATGTAGATAAAAAATTTAAAAAAAAAAAAAACAGAAAAAGAAAAAGAAAACAGCGATAACACAGAACATGCTGGATCTCGCCTTTAGGCTTTCGTCTAACAGAAGAAATTTGAAATTCATATATTTTATGAAAACTGAACATAAATTGAACGATATGATCGGCAATTGCATTTTGTCAGACGTAACCTTCAATTATTGAACGGATGAAATAAAATTCATCTTTGCCCGTGTTAATAATTAAGTCATATTGAATTAATAAATAGAGAATAATGCACCATCTATGGTCTCATTAATCCTAAATGTTTTTAATACTTTTAATTATAAATGAATTAGAATATAGATTTAATTTATATCTAAATGCGCATAAATGAATTATTGTTCTTTTGCAGAAAACTAGCTCTTCTGTCGTTTTTTAATACTTTTGAAATCTTTGGTTAAATGTAATTGAAATTGGAAACCATTAATTTTTAACGTATAGTATTAGACAGAAAAAAATCGAGCATTCATTCAGCCAAAATATATTCAAAGTCGCACCTGAGAGTGGAATATAAATGTGAAAATAGTATCTGAAAATAATTTAATTGATGCCTTCTTGCCGATCAATATTACTCATCCGACGTGACTCAATGCACGAACCACGTGAAAAATAGCTTGGAAAAAATGTCGCTAATTCCACGATGACTTATTAAGTTGTGTACACACACGTCCCGCGCCACCAAACACATCTCAATCGGCTAAGCCACACACATTGAGCTTAAGCGCATCTCGAGCTTACTTTACTCTGCGAAGGAAAATTGTGTCGCGCAAAAACGCTTGAGCTACTTTAAAAAAATGTCCAAACTCGTTTCTTCGGCCGAAAGAATATATAAATTGAGCCTTATAAGGCGACGACGACAGCCTTCACCGAGTTCGCCCAACTGATATTCACTCGCGAACGAAGCGAAGATCGCTCGATTGCGTAAAGAGTACATTATTCGACAGCATACTTACGGAACCTTGACTTCTCTCTCTCTCTCTCCCTCTCCTCTTTGAGACGAAATTGCTGCGCCTTCTTTGGCGCGAAATATAAATGGAGAACTTGTCGAGCCTATAAGCAACTCTCGATATATTTCCTATATATTTGAATTAATATATATTGTACTGACCTTTGCTTTCGTTTATCCGAATAAATTAAGGTTTCATGAAAATGTTATTATATATCGTTATTTCAAAAAGAAAAAGGAACTATTTTCATATAAAATTTGTTATCGAAGCGAATCCCTATTTCAACATATTATTATGAATTGTGTGAAATATAAGATGTATTGTGCAAATGATTCATGACAAGTCGCACAATGCAATAAAAATATATTCCTATAAACGTTCACATGCACACACACACATTAATATATATATATATATATATATATTAATTTCATAGATGACCTGAAAAAAGTATTATGGCGGTCAACGACGACATCCATCCGCTAACTTAAAATAAATGCCTCGCCATTTTAGCCATCGATGTACCTCCGGTTTATGCCTTATTTGGTGGAGAAAGACAAGCAATAAAAATTTTGCTCCACTAACACGTTTATGGAAATTTTTTTCTCCCTTTTTACAAAGGTTTTAGAATAGAGTTTAATTAACTTCGAGACTACAATAGATATTCCCATATATCTGAGGATAGAGAAGCGTCGACAAATTAAAAGAAAATGTATTTATTCTCCTCGATGCTAAAAATTATTATCATCGAGTAATAGTTATTTAAATAGTTTCTATAATTATTGTGCACAATAAACTATAAATTGCTGTTAAGAAGATCAACGTTCGTATTTATTCTTCAATAAATGTGTTCTAATGTATGTGAACATTATCTGCAATATAATTATAATTTTTACGCTATCAGTGGCTATATTATATATGACTAGAGAAGACATAAGAATTATTTATGGTACTCATTATAGATTCTTATAATGATAACGTTTGCGCCGAATACAATAATTAACATTTATACTTCATTTTATTCTATGTGAGCAAAATTAAAAAATTCTCGCAACATATAACATAAATAGTATTTGAATTGTACTAAATATCCACATAAATGTATAATAAACTTTCAAATCCTTTCAGATATTTTAATAACTTTAATATTTTAATTTTCGTTAAACGTATTCAGTTATCAATTATCTCATTTTTATATAATTACTTCACTTAACTTTGCATAAAGTGCATTTACGAATGATATGTTTATTATATTTTACTTGGAATTATTGGAAATTAAAACAATACGTGTTGATAAAAATGCAAAATAAAATTTATTGAAAGTCATAAGAGATCCCAACGTAAATAAAAGAATGAATAAAGAGAACAAAAATGTTTAGATATATGTTGATAATAATTCACTTATATAGAAAAAAAATTGTTAATATTGAAAGTATTTTTGGATAATGAAATTAAACTATGAAATAATATATACAAATCATGTCAACTATATATATATATATATATATTATATATATTATTTTATTATTATAAAATGATCAATTTGTAATAATAATAATAATAATAGTAATAACAACAACAACAATAATAATATGAATCAATCAATCAATCAACAAAATCATCAATAAAATGAAATATTAATATTCGACAAAAACATTAATGTTTCAAAATCTTATTTAATATATTTTGCAGTAATAAAGAAATTAACGCAAAAAAGGTTAATAAGAGTTCCGTGATAAAGATAATGAGATTATCACATCTCTTAGCTAATGTCTAAATATAACTTTGACGGCAAAGAAGCGGGCGAGACAAGAGGAAGCCTGAGAGAGAAAGAGAGATCCAAGAATAATGCAATAGTGTGCTGCACATACACAGAATATTACTAACAAAGTAAATAGTGCAACGATATATTTCGGAGCACTTTTATAATAAATATATAGTTTTTTTAGTCTTTAATTATCCTTCCTATGATTATAAATAGTAATCAATTTTGTTCGGTTGCTCTAGCAAAATTATAATTTAATGTGCAAAAAAACTCTACTTTCTATTCTTTAAATTTTCGTAGTTGAAAGTTATTTTTGTTTTTTACTTATAAAGCCATGGAATTGATCAAAATATGATATTTTATGATAAAATCTTTTAAGATTTACCATAATTTTCTTATTTAATAAATATAACCTAATAATGAATACCTCTTAATAATTCCAAAAAATTATTTTCCAGTGCAAAAACTCGATAAGATTGTTTTTTAGTGGTTTAATTGATTATTTTCGAATGAATTTTTAAGCATAATTTAATCCAATAAATTATATAGACTAATTTGCTAAAAAGTTGTGTCAATACGTATGATTTATTTGCAAACTATAATTACGATATTCTGCAATGTATATAATTAAAATAAATTTACATTATTAGTAATTATTACCTTACTGTATTGGTGTATGCCTTTGTGTGTGCGTGCGCGTGTGTGTGCGCGCGCGTGCATCATGCCACATTCGGTTTTTTAATTGTTTGTGAAATATTTGTTTTTACCAATAGTAAATATGTAGAATACGTATTATTAAAGTGTATATTTTATAACTCACAAATGTCGAGAAATTTGTGTAATTTACTATATTCAATTTTTTGTTATTATATGATTTCTAAACATTATATATTCATTTAGTTTTCAACTAATATTTGTATTCCTTTTCAAAAGTATCATTAATTTTACAATTTTATATCATTTTTTTATTACAAATTATTACAAAATTATTACAAATATATTTATCAAGCAGCTTCTTTATGTAATCATAATTGTGCATAATTTTTAAATTGAAAATTTGTACACTTAACTGTATTTTAAAACATTAATATGACTTTATGTTTAAATTATTATATATAATTTTTATTTGAAAAATTTTTTATAAATTTATATTTATCAAATTATTATTTAGAATTAGTATTATTTTACATTTAACATAGAATTCAATATGAACAATTTAGAAAAAGAGTAATAAAATCATAAAAGTCACATGATATCAGTCATTTATCATATGCAACTTCCTCTTATCACTTCCTTATAGAAGAAATAGGTTATTTAATGAAAAACTCTATTAAATTAATTATTCCTTGAATTTAAATCATAATTCATAACAATAACTTTGTCGAAAATATATTCACTACATTAAAATTTCCGATATTTTTTACTTTATAAAACATGATTATAAAAAAAAAGCATAATTTATATAAAACTATAAATTGAAGAATTTAGGATATTTATACAACGAGCGCATATCTGAAAAGCGTGTACGTGTGTATATATTTGCATGTATATATTTATATTATAGAAGATGAATTTTTAATAATTCATTTATAATTTGCTTAGGTATTTCATATCAATATTATTATTAGTAGTTTACAATTAAATTTCAATTTATGTTAAATACGTATAAATTTAAATAATATTATGTTTCGTAAATATAAATCGAAGCGAAAATCATAGTTTTAATAATACTGCTAATAGTATATAAAATTTAAATTCAAAACTTTTTTTTAAGAGTCTCAACTTTTATTTAATTAATATAAATAATATTACTTTTTAACGTATAACTTTCAACGATCTTACAATGTAATTATTTGCAAAAATATCGTATATTTTATTATGATATAAGAATTATAATATGTATATATTGTCATACACGTATACAAATTCACACATAATTTTGTTTTTCTTGTAATTTCTATAAAATATTTCAATATTAAAATCTTTTGTAATCTATGGTAAAAGTTTAAAAAATCTGGAAGACGTAAAAAATTTACATTCGATTAAAAATACAAATTAAAAATAAATTTTAGAACAAATCACATTTATATTTGTATTTTTATTATATTAAGAATATTTAATACCAATTAAAAATTGTAACCATTTATTTAATAACCAGTCTGATGATATTGTGATTAATTTGTCCATATGACAAAAATACACAATAGCACAAGGTAATCTACATTTTACTAAATGAATAGATGACTCGTTCCATATTTTTTCACTAATTTTATTTATATATATATATATTATATGTGAAAGATATTAGCTTGTGTTACATAAAGTCTAAACAACAATAATAAAAAATTACTTACACGCGCGTATCCATATGTGTATACTTTATACACAGGAATTTAGATGATTATGACAAATAACTATTACTCATCCCGGCATGTTGAGACGAATAGAAACTAAATTAATTATTGCATTATTTTTTTTTAATAAAATTTATTCAATTGAAAAATTAAGAATAAAGCTGTTGATCAAATGAAGTGAAATCTTATCTTTATCGATAAACGAGTGTAAATTAATAACATGTTTGACAACAATTTCTTAAAAACAAAAATATTTAAAATAAGGAAAATTATACTTTTAATACTGTTGGCATACTTTAAACAAATATAATCTTTGAATTCAAATGTATCAAGTATCCTCTAGCATAAAGTAAATTATAAATTATAATGTAATTAATAATTAACTGCAAAAATAAATGCACTCACAATAAATGTAATCGTTGCCTTTAATTTAATAATTTAATTTAATTTAATCATTTGAATGCTTGTTATACATTTAGTAATAATTGTCTTTATTTTCATAGAAATGTGATTAATTTAATTTTAGTACTTTTATAAACAACACAAAATATAAAGACTAAAGCAGCTAATTGTTATTCTAAGAAAATAAGTAATTATTGGAATAAGTAACAAATTTAATGCAAAAAATCATATGTATATCGATACACAATTTAGATCCATTTTTTTCTCTCTATTTATTCCTCATTCGTTCTAAGAATTATTTCTCATTAAAATTTTAGTACCCAAATTAATAGGCGATAATTTCACGCGCTAATTAATACACTGTAATTGTATGTATATGTACCGTATATATATATATATATATATTGTGCTGCAAATGGAAAATATTTTAATATTTTAAAAATATTTCAATAATTATTTTGTAAAAAAACTAATGTTTTAATAACTACGTGATAATTATTTGATAATTACGTGGAAAGAAATTATTTGAGATAATAAATATATCAATTACGCTACTAAAATATGAAAATTTTCATGTTTTATTGATTTGATTTATTACAACAACTCCAACGAATGATTCAACTTTGATATCACTCACTTGAACATACAATTATCTGTAACTTTACTATTCTATGAATAATCGCATAATCCACATATTGATTCTTGATAAGAATCATACTTGTGTACATATTTTTCCTAAAATGTAATTTCTGAAAAAAGATATCAGAATGCAAAGATATTGGAATATAAGGTAAAAAATACTTGTGCGTTCGAAGATTTTTATTTAAATTAATTTAAATCCAGAATTTATTTTTATTTATTCCTAAATTATTAATTAGTTTATTAATTATTAATTTTATTAAAATTAAGTTAATTTATTGTATCAGTAATTAAATTGTAAAATTTACTACAAATAATTATGCATTAAATATAAATAATCAAACGGATAAATAAATTAATTGATTTCAATTAATTTTATATCTCTAGTTTTCAAACTGATTTTAATATAAAAAGCTAACACTTTCATGATTATCTTTGAATCAGCGTGCGATCCATTATATTTGCTGATATATATTTCATTCAATAAGCCAAACAATTTTCAAAAGATAACATTCATAAAATAAATGCATTCGAATTCGTTCATATTGTAAGCAAGCATTAACAAAATTTTAACAAACAAATTATAATTTCATCCAAACGCCATTGAATTCAATGTATCTTATTTAATTCTAGTTGTTATTCTAAAATAGTTACAACTTGCTTCAACATTTTAATAAATAATTATATAGACCTCCAATTAGCTGTTGAATTAATTTTCCTTTCGTTTATTACAATTACTAAAATCATTATTTTAATGTATTGAAAATGTTGCTGACCACAATGAACAGTAAAAGATAACTAATTCAAATTCATTTTATATTTTACATGTAGTTTTTATTTAATTTGTTTATACAAATCTTTTGCAAGTAACTGATGTAAATAGCTTGTAAATAAATAATAAAAGTTTAAAGCTTCTTCCTCGGCACTACAGAGTCGAAGAAAGATAAAGCCAATTCTGATATTTAAGCTAGTAAAACGACAAATAACATGAAATCTATTTAGATGCAACAAAAATATAATTCCAACATAAAGCAAACAGAAATAAAGTAAATGTTGAGCGAGAAATTACCTTAACAGCAGACAATAGAACTGTTTTATCAACAAAAAATTGTATGAAATCTAGATCTGTATGTTGCAATAATCAAAATCCCATTGATTTTTTAAAGTTTGAAAATTATATTTTTATTTAACCAATCATGATATCGATCTATTTATTTAATTCTCAATTTTACTAATCCATATATATATGTATATATTTAATTCAAATCTTTCTTCCATGATCCATGATAAATAAAATTTACTAATATGAAATGGACCCATATTCTTGCGCTTTTAAATCAAACGCCAACTTGAGCACAAAGAGACTCGAAAGCAAAATTTGAGCCTCTTTACGTATGAACCTCAAAGTTTTTAAGGACTTAAATTTAAATAATTCTCTGCTTCAGATCAACAGTAAATACAGCGAGGAATTGGCGCAAGAGAGCTTAGAATGGATTAAAGCCATCACCGGTGAGAATATCAACACAAGTGGCGATATGGACAATTTTTACGAGACCTTGAAGGATGGAACCCTTCTTTGCAGGTGCAGTATGAACATTTATGAAGTTTTATGTCGAGAGCATACGAAACATTAAATGTAACTTCAAGCTCACGAGTAAAAATGCCGTCTGATAATTGGCACAATATAATGCAATATAATGAAATATTAGGGGGGCAGCACACATGAATTACTTTACGTAAAAAATTGATTGCTAGAAAATTATGTGCATCTTGCTTGTAAATGAAAACAAAAAAACAAAAAAATAAAATCTATTTGTAAAAGCAGCAGCTTGTAAACTACTGTCTACAAGTCTACAAGTAAGCTCAGTATGTAATGTAAGGGATGGCGGATAGTTGACTTTTAATGTTTTACAGATTAGTGAACTGCATCAAACCGAGTTCAGTAAGGAGAATCAACCAAAACACCATGGCATTCAAGTGTATGGAGAATATAAACGCTTTTCTCGAGTCGGCGCGAAATCTTGGTGTCCCGGCGCAGGAAAGTTTCCAAACCGTTGACCTTTGGGAAAGACAGAATCTCAATTCGGTTGTTATATGTTTGCAATCGCTTGGTAGAAAGGTAGGCACTTAAATTCCAAAGATATCTGTGCGTCGAGCGAGCAACGACCTTACAAACATTCAACAGCTAGATTTGCATTGTTTTGAATTTATTGGTTGAGCATAGAATGTTTGATGACACCAATCCAATTGTCCGTAAACTAATGGCAAAATTAACGCCACGCAACGCAGGAGGAGAATATTTTCATTAGAGTCTTGAGATTTATTTTAAATCTTAAGTCTTAAATTAAAAAATTGTAACTGTAAACTTAAAATCCTCGATTGAGATTGTCTTCTGGATATCTAGAATAGCTTGCATATTATTATATTTAAGCCTAACCACGTGCGTCGAATAAAATGCTCCTCAATTCATTAGTCGATCATTACCCCCCCCCCCCAGCGACATAATCTGATTTGCAATTTTAGGCCGGCATGTACGGCAAACCGAGCATCGGCCCCAAGGAAGCCGACAAGAACGTTCGCCACTTCACGGAGGAGCAATTAAAGGCTGGCCAGGGTGTGATTAGTCTGCAGTATGGGAGTAACAAGGGCGCCAATCAAAGTGGCATCAATTTCGGCAATACCCGGCACATGTAAGAGGGCCGCCACATGTGAAGGAGGATCGACAAAAAAAAACATTACATGCTATCCTGCGCTCGCAAAACCAATATGTTGCAGATGCGCCAGCAAACGCATTTGCACTCGCAACGCTTCTTTATCGTCGACGATATTCTCGTTGCACGCGAGCGCAATTAATGATAAGAGACGAAATAAGAGGCAACTCCCTTTGTTATAGATGATGCGTTGTTTAAGAAATAAATGCGAATGCGCGCGCGCGCAGAGGAGAGTAACTTTACCACATTATTTGATAATTCATATTTTGCTAATGTGAGAATAAAATTTTCATCCAATTTAATGTATATTACAGAGTTTAAACAAATCCAATGATGACAATAGCTTATATTATGTTGTATCCGAATAAGGAAGAATCTTATTTATTCGTAATTGAAACTCACGGAAGAGCATGTACTATCTTTATAAATGGTTAAGATTAAAATGAAATTTATTTGATTGAGTTTAATGAATATAATACAATTGGATTAAAGTAAATTTTGACTATTTCATTTAATAATATTTTGACTATTTTTTTTTTTTTTTGATTAATAAGCACTTTCAATTAAGAGCCATATCGATAAAAATTACACGGTGCGTATATTTTTATTCGCTCTCTTAATCCACAGAATATACAATAAATTATCGATTGGAAAATTTATGAACAAAAAAAAAAGAAAAAAAAATGTTTTACAAAAATCATTATAATGATCAATATTTAAAAATTCATTCCCTAACATATTGAGATTGATTAAATTAGGATTAAATTTTATACGATAAGTTATAACGAATAAAAATATTTATAAATATTTGAAGTTTATTAACAATATTGTTCTAATAACTCTTTCTTTTGCGTCTAATAATATAAATGAAAAAGGGATTATAAATCGGAGGATGTCAATTTAAAATTTTTGCTATTTTGCTATAAAAATGAAAATCAAATGTAATTGGAGAGGAACTGTTTTATTAATAATAAATATTTATTTTAAAAATTCAAAATAAAACAAATAGTTTCTCATTTAATTATAAATATTGCAAATATTACAAGGTTTATAACCTTTTAAACTGTTGGTAATTTACTTTACTGTAAATTTTAGAGACAATACGTAAGCTTAAAACGAGACAAATATATATACCGATGGAATTCAGTTGGATGATCTATTTTCTAATCCTATACGAAGAAGCTCTTGCATATTGTAACAAGCATGTTTTGAAAGACCATATTGTATGTGATATTTACAATTGTTAAATTGACCATTAATCACTGATGATTATTATTCTATTATACAATTACAAATATATAAATAATGTTATATACGTACTATTTTATATAATTGATTTTTGGTACTTGAAATTGAAATTGAATTTATATAGCAAAGAATTATTGTACAAAAATATTTATGAAGATTATAAGTCATAATAAACCTGACATTAAATGTCATAAAACAAAACTCTTATTGTTATTTTACAAGTTTCCTTTATTATTAAAGAAATTGGGCTTTTTTCAACATAACGAGACACAGCTCTTATACCTACGCTTATTTCTAATGAATATATTTCTATGGTACAAGGCAAATATAATGTATACAAAGTATAAAATACATCTCCCAACATTTAAATGCTCATCTTTGAAATGGATAATAATTCAAACCTGTATTAAACTTAAATTTGAATCTTTCTGTTTTCCTTCTATGTTTATTTCCTAATTCTATCAGTTTTTGAACATCGCTCCTATAAAAATTTCATATAATTAGACATTTAGTTTCCTATTTTAGAATAATTTATAAAGAAGAAGCTTCATTGTTTTTCTTACCTGTACGGAGGAGGTTTCAATTCGTCGTCCAATGTGCATTCGATCTCTTCGTCTTCATTTTCATTATATATTTGCCACTTCAAAATATCAACATCTCTCTTTAAATCCCTGCTTAAGGTCGGTAATATTGTTGGTGGTATATCAAAATAAAAAATAAAGAAGCTAAAAAAATAATCGATATTTAATTATTATTGTATGTACAATTATAAATACAATAAATAGACAATTATAAAGAATTTCTATGTGAAAAAGATTTACATATTTCTCATACTTTGTTTAAATATTTTCAATATAAATGATATTTCATATCATTACTTTACTTATTTGCTATGTTACTGTTTTATTGCTTTGTGTATTACCAATTGATTTCACTAATATAATCTTTTTACAGCTACAATAAGATGAAATTTTTCTATATTCTATAATATTCATCTATTTAGCAGACTTAAAAAAATTTTTTGTATGGCTCTACCGATCGCATCACCATAAATTTTCATTTGTTTTAACAGTAATAACTTAATTATAATTGTAAATATATGAACTTTATATTCATCATGAAATCATGAACTTTATAACAAACTGTATTTGAACTTTTTAATAGTGTCAATTATAATTAATCCGCGATAACTTTAATGAAAAGTATTCATCGGAGATATAAATATTTGAAACAAATAAGAAATTCTATAGTATAAATTACACAGAAGCAAATAAATGTATATATTTTCCAAATTTATTTTGAAAGTGTTTTATAAAACTAATTATATACTATAAAATATTTTAACGTAAAAAAATTTTTCTAGAGCTCTTTCAAAAAAATATTGAGGAAAATCTACTATATATACTATTCTGTTTTACGTAATACATTTATTCCTAGAATATCAATGATTTTCATCTTTAACGTAGATCTTTAAGATAATAGTTGCAAGATTAAAACTCTTTGATGAAATGTATCAGATAGAACATCAATATTCTTATTATCGCTAGTCGTCAAATAACATAAATAGATGGTGAATTTTTGTTTTGCATATTAAAATCAGTGTTTTAGCTTACTTAGCTTCTTTCCCAAGTTCCTTCATTTTGTATGGTAATGCCAGTTTCCCTAAATTATCAATTTTTCTTATTAAGCCACCTTTATCAAAAATTGAATCTGCAGTTCTTCTTAATATTGTGAGTAAATCTGGCTGTAAAACAAATTAATTAATTCAAGACAATTGTTATTGATGTAGAAAAAAATAAATAATAATAATAATAGTTAATACCTTAGATAATAATTTGATTATAATTGGCATCTCGTAGACAGGCATTGTTAATTTTCAAATACTCTTGTCGAGCATTAAGGTATGTAAATAGAAATTGTATTGTCAAATTATTTAGAGAATCAACAATATTCACAGTAACGAGTACTGGTTAAATAACCAATAACTACTCGAATCTACTGACTAATAAACCTTAAAAGAGTTCAGATCTCCATGATCAGTCACATCAAAATTTCGGTAACACACATTGAGCGCGAAATTTAAATCTATTCGTAAAGAAATTAAAGCAAATTAATAAATAGTTTGTTATAGTACAGTTTTTTTTTCTTTTTTTTTCAAACTTAAAAGTTCATTCAACGCAAATATATATATATAAACAATTTGAAATATAAAAATAAAAATAAATTCTAAGCAGTTTACGAGATTTTATTGATTGACAATAAATTCTATTCGATGAACTCATAATGGATGCAAGAGAAATAACAAGCTTATATAAATAATTGAGTCTAGTTACAAATGTAAATTTTATTCAAATGATAAAATAAACAAGCATGGGTAACTCTCATTGAAAAAAATTTAGATTACATAAATTATATTTACAATACGTTTCTTTGTTAAAAAGAAACACGTCAAACGTCAATTACTTCTGATTGATTCAATTTTCAAATCTTTATTTTTATCCATATTATGATACTATTCCGATTAATTTTATATTTTCAACTAAACTTTTGTTTATAAAATGTTTCTATCTTATCTAATATACAAAAGTAAAAAAGTTATTTCAAAATTTGATTGGTTAAAAAATGCAATTTTGTTTTGAAAGTTATTCACATAACATTATTCCAAATGAATAAATAAATATTCATTTTAAATAAGTGTGTATATTAAAGAATAATTAATTTATTAAATTTGATATTCAAGCTTTAATTTTAGCTGTTTTTATGTATTAAAAAAATAATTATAAAAGATCATTCGGATATTTTTTTTTCCAACTTTGTATGGTTTTATACATAAACTTTTAATTTATTTATTATCTTTAGAATTATATTTTAACGATAAATATTTGTTCTCCATGCAAGTATGTAACAGCTCTTTTAAATGTTTTTTTAATTTCTCTTATTCATATAATTATTTTTCCAGATTTTTTTACTATAATTTAAAAACCATAAAAATATAATTTATTTTATTAAATATTATTTCTTGTCAATTTACGAGTGATATCAAAGTTTGTGTCCAAAGTATTCAGTGCGCTTGCAATTCATATAAATTTATCTTTGATTTATCTTTTAATTTATAATTTATAATAATTTATAATAAAAAAAAATTGTAATATAAATTTATCTTTTTTTGTCAGTTTAATTATTTAATACTCTCTTCTAAATATAAATTATGTTTATCATGACTTTATGAGTGGGAATTTCAGGATTATTCAAAGTTCTTTTCAATTTGCAAAACTATTTATTGAATCTGCAGTTTGATTATATTTTTATGAAGTGATAGATATCTAAATAGATACAAAATGTTATTGACATTAAAATAATTATAACAGTAATAACGGTAAATATAATAAATGTAAAAGGTCTGAATTTCATGAGTGATATGCAAGTATATATATGCACATATTTTTCCCAAATTCACAAGTGATCGCAAACCTCTGCTTAACGGAAATGAATATATATATGTATATATATATGTATATATATATGTATATATATATATTTATTTATTTAGAATTAAAGTAACATCCCTAAAACAGTAAGATATTATCGAGATGCACATAAACAAGCAATATAAATTTCAATAAAATCGTATCGTAAGTTCCTTTTCAGGACACATATGTTTCATATAATTCGTAGAAGCTATCAAACATTAATGATATATTAATGATACATATGGTATATTAGTATTCCGATGCATAATCTTATATAAAAATACACAATGAATTAATTTTATTAAAAAGTATACGTAAATTTCTCTTATACCAGATCTACATACCCATATATATATATATATATAACAAAAAGATTTTTTAAAGAATAACTCATACTTTCTACAATACAAACGCTTTTTTTTTTTGAGTGTTAAAATTTTTTCGTCGCACTACCTCTCACGACTGCATGTATTTATCTGTGAAATATAAATTGTAATTGTATGCGAGGGATGCCAATGAATTGAAAAATTGAACGAAGGTAGATCTTGAAAAATCATAATTCTCAAATGAAAATTAAAATGCCTGTATCCGCGATCGAATTCAGAATTCTACAGAAGAACAGCGTTCATGATTGGGGTCCCTATCTTAAACATTAAGAGGAAAATCTAATCTGACGTAGTGTTTATCTAAAAATACTAAGAACATTTATTGTAATAACGTTTTCTTGCTCCATGTACTAGCGATATCCGTACCTTGTCATAAAAACTTCTTTACCTATTTGATTCCCCGAATATATGATTAACTTTCAGTATTGATCATCCAAAATGTGGTCGATAATATGGGGAAAAAAATGGGAAAAAAAAATGGAAAAAGCACTCCTTATATATTAAGATTTTTCGTAAAGATTTTGATAAAGATGATGATTTTCCAGTACAAAAGCATGCCTTTGATAATACTAGCCCTGGATCTGGACAGTAACCACTTGGGAATTAGCATGACCCACTCGAAGATTAATCATAGCAATGATGAAGAATTGGAACGCAAGGTCAAGTGTTTGAAATCGCAATCGTAAGATGATGTTTACCCCGTAGAGATGGAACTGACGACATTACACTTAATTTGTTATAGACACTTTATGCATTTATCTGAATTTACGAATAATTCTATAGGCCGTGATGAATTTATTTGCCAATTGAGCGCTGCGTGGTAGTGATTTTTACTTTCATTATGACATATTAAACTTTTATATAATAGCAGTTAATAAATTCATCGATTACTCTATTTTATACGACTATATACGTGTTTATTAAGTATGCTTAATAATCTCAAACAGAATATTAGTGGAAAATAGTAAGAATTGTAGGAGGAATAAGAATATTAAAAAGAGGACTAGATTAGAAATGGAAATTAAAAAGAAGGAGAAAAAAAAAAGAATTAAAAGCAAAGAAATGTGTAGGGTGATCTTTAGAGATTATAATTATAAGTAGAGAACTGTTGAAATTAAATGTCAATGGTGCACAAAGTGCCAATAGAAACTGAGAGATCAAATAGAAAAGAATGAGATGAATTTTCGGTGCGAAGGAGAGCGAGAATTGAGAATTGAAAATTGAATTGCGAAGCTAAGAGGGTAAGAGAGTTTGGGTAGGATCGGTATTATATGACTTCCCGAGAAATGGCAAAAATTCTTATTACAATGAAGAGTTTTTACGGAATTTATATAAAGGGACAAATAAAAGATTAAAGGAATAAAAATTGAAAATAAAAGTAGAACAATCGTGATAGATGGTAAATAAAAATATAAAGTACAAATTATTACAAAACGATTATTAATTGTATTAGGAGATAATGAACGAATAATTAATCAATGGGAATAAAAAGAAATCGTACAATAATAATAATAAGATTATTTTGGAATTAGACGAATGAGAAAAAATATATGTAATACGGGTTATTATATAATATATATAGAGATGCGCATTGATTTGGAATAGAAGTAACTAAAATTCATTGACACAAACACGTACATAGTTTTAATGAACAAATATATAAATATTTTAAAATTCAAAAATATTTAATAATGTATTATATATACTTATTATTAATATAAAGAGAAGAGAAAAAAAAAAAACATAGTTCTGAATACCATAAATCCCAACTATAGCTGAACACCATTGTAGCAATTTATTATTAATTAACTATTACTTGATAAAAATTGAATCTAAGCTAAGCGTGACTTGATTTTCGCCCTAAAGGGGCAGAAAAGCAACTCGATCGATGAAAGCTCGTGTGAGTGAACTTATTTCAATTGCACCTGAGTTAAAGTCGTTATTACATAGCATTTTGTTCTACCACATTGACAAATTAACATTTATAATAAGATTTCTTACGTAAAACATATAAAAGAAATGCACGCAATTTTTTTTTTTCTTTCTTTTTCGCAATATGAAAAATCGTAACTAAACAGAAGAATCGTTGCTTGGTTTTGAACAATAAAAAAAATCATTGCAACTTTTATATTATAAATGAACACGAGTAAATGCCTTGGAATATAAAAATCGCAATAATTTCAAATTATTTCAAATTAAAAAAGTAAATTATTTTTCATTTAGTTCAAGTAAGAAAATAATATTGTTCTTGCCAGCAATATTTTCAATCATGAGCAAACATCGTCCGATATTAATGCGCGCGAGTGCAACTAGCAATTTATCCTTCGGCTCTCACGTGAATTGGATCCCATTGGCCAATTGGCCAATTGACATTTAAATAAAAGGAAACTAAATCGCCATTTACAATAACAACTTGATATTCGCCCATGGTTAAAGCAAACCCAATATCACTCACAAGAGAAAATGCATGCTCGTCATCATTATTGACTTAACCGGCGCGTCGTGTACATGTCGTGTAAGATGTTCATCTTTGTTCTTAACGGACTATGCAAATCAATGCAAATACAGTGTTTTCACCAATAACACACAATATAGCGCATATATGTAATATACATGTATCAATTTTATATATAATGCATACGAATGAAAGGACATCTTATCCGAATGCAATCTTGCTTTATAAACTATTATGTGCTCTCTCACATTTACGCTCTTTCTTATATATATGTGTTTCTTTTTTTTTTGTTGCTGTTTTTTTTTTTGTTGCTTTTTTCCAAGATTTTACAATATAGTCTCAAAAGGTTATTTTACTATTCAAAACACATACCTAAATTTAAAAATGATTACTCCTAATTAACTCTTATAAGTCTAAGTCTTCCACATAATTCCGTTTTTATAGTTTTTTAAGAATCATGAAATAAAATTTATTTCAATTTATTACATTCAGATTTATTAATGATGATATTTATAAATTATAATTCTTGTTGATTTGACGACATTGTTAAGTCGGTTTTTAAAAATTTTTCCTGCTCAATTATAGTGTTCTCTTTCTTTTCCTTCAATTAAATGATCGTATTTTCATTTCAATTGAAATAAATAAAATTTTCAAATGAAATTTATACGTAGAAAATTTCTTTCAAATTATTGCATAGAATGCTTCATCATTGGTAGAAATCGTTAAAAGTATATTTATGATTATTAAAAAGCTATGAAAACCATACAATTTGTTTAAAATCTAAATATTTTGAAACTTAATCGAAATGCCTCCTTAATATTTGAACGTGTGTGTATATATATATAAATATAATTTAATATATCAAATGAGTCAAGAGCAATGGTACAAGATTTAAATATTATATGCCACTCGATTCCTTTCTTTATAATCGTAAAAAATACACATAATTTATATTGTATGCTAAAATACTATCACCAAACGTTACTACTAATTTTACATACAACTGATTATATTGAATCAAATTAATTTTTGTAAATTCTTAAACTGTTGTTCATTTCAACAATAATTATTATTACTACGATTAGTTATAATATATTATTATCATCGTTATTATTACAAATACTATTCTATCTAATTTCATATACGATAATTTGATTCAACGGATTCATATACAAGTGACTATGAATTTTGATTTGACATGTTTTCTTTCTTATTAAAAGCCATCCTTTATCGTTTATTAAACTTTAAAATTTTATAAAATGATGAAACAGTATAACAATTGAAATATCAATTTTAAACATTGCGATCAAAATTGGCAATATCGCACCACTCGATTATTTATACTTAGTTGTCTTTAATATTTATACTGGCAGTGGAAAAACAGTATTGAAAATCAGCAAAATGTTACAGATAATATACCGCAAAATAAAGATTTGACGACCGTCTACGTTTTCATATATATATATATATATATATATATATATATATATATATATATATTCTTTTAGAAGTTGAATAATAGAAGTCATTATAATTAAGAATAAAAATAAGAAAACAATAAATAGATAGTTATTGTTAAACGGGTTTGTCGAACGTAGACTTTATTTATCGTAATTGCGCAAAGTTTATAGATTATATTTATTGTAAAACTTATCTTAGTCTCAATTATGACAAGTCATATTTTTTATCTCCGAAAATACTTGTAACATAAATCTACAAGAAAATAAAAATATATTTAATTCTTTTCGTAATTATTTGTAATTTGTGAAAATACGATGTTTGACTCGTTGCATTATCATAATGTCTACAATCAGCCAATAACAGTCTTAAACATATAACGGCAAGATAGGCCCGTCGAAAGTAAAGTACATATTTTCAATGTCAATAAACTTTAAACTTTTAACAAATTAAAGTGTTTGCAACAAATTATTTCTCATTTGAAATCGACTTCGTGTGTTTTTTTAATAGATTTTAAAAATCAATCTATAAGACTTATAATTCATTAAAATTATACACATTATATTGGTTTGTACAGTTTTAAAAGTTGCAGTCAGTTTTATTTTCAATTGCACATCGTTGTACCATATCTCAAATGCAGTCAAGTAATAATTTAAATAAATGTTGATATGCATGCGTATATATATATATATATATATAACATATACACATGTGTACCATCGTTTCAACAATCAATACTGCTTCTGTTCGCAATTGACTAAAACACTTTTGAAGCTTCACCACAATGTAGGATACTTTATCGAGAGTAAGCGTTTTATAATAAACTCTGTACAAATTTCACTAACAAATTGCTTTTAAAGCAACTTTGCATTCGGAGTTCATCGCATTTCATCAAACTATTTATATATAATATATAACGTACAATAATACAACATTCTTAATCGTGTATGAGAATTACGAAATACAAGCTCCAATCGTAATTCGAGCTTTTATTTCTTCTACGTAATTGATCGTTTGACATCGATGCCATTCATTATAAAAGTAGAGAAATCCGTTTTCTTATTATATCAATTTTAGGGTCAAAAGTTACGAACGTATAATTTTCTTTTTAACAATACAAAATATCAAACATAACGCAAATGCTATGTTCAGGTTTTTTGAAGTGTTAATTTTTAAACCTAAAAAATTTCTAATCAACAAGCACCAGCTACTAACCAAATATATATATATATATATATATATATCACTTTATCACTTTAGATTTAAATAAGACCCTTTTTTTAATAAAAATTTGTTAAAAAATTGATCATTTATATATATAATACAAATTTACATAAATATACTTTTGCGAAAAAAGATTTCTCTAAAAAAATAATTATAAGATTATTTAATTTCGATCACAACATTCATATTTCTGTTAACTCACATTAATAACAAAAATAATTAAAAGCGTTATAAATCCTATGTAAGAATAACGTTATATAAGTGAAACGAATTCATTTCATTAGCGTCTTGACAAAACGTATCCTAAATAACAATCATATAAATTTTATTTCGCGTTTATTTTTTTTTTTTTTTTTTTTTAAATAAGCTAATTATTAAAAAGTGAAAGTCTTATTGTATTCGTATTTTGACGGAACAAAAGTCGATTTAGAAAAAATTCACTTCTTTGAATCAGTCGAGTAAAATTAATGAAATAAAATAATCAAATGTACCCCCTAATCTTTCCATTCATTTAGAAAATTATGAAAGCACTTTATCACACTCTGGATAAAATATTTCACCATAAAATATTAAAAACTTTCCAGAAGAGAAAAAAAAAACAAAAAAAACAACGAATTACTTTTTGCTTCTAGTTAAGAGAAAAATATATTTTATTGTGATTAACGTCCAATCGATATAAAACAAAAATTGTATTATTCAAATTGAAAGTATGAATATTTCATTGTATAGACTCGGCGTTCCAATCGAATGAAATGGTATGTAAAATTCAACTCGATACATATCTATTATTTTGCTATTAAAATTATGGGAATAAATTAATGAAACCTAAAATTACATTGGATTAATCATCGATGTAAATATGTATGCAATTTTCAAAGCTTTCGTCCATTGTATAAATAAAACTGAATATTGAAAAATATATTTCTCTATATTGATAACAGTTTCACTGATTTTACTCTATTATAAAGAAAGAAGAAAGTAAATGCTTAATATTTTAATAAAACTTTAGGAAATAATTATCCAGACTATGTCTGATGCCAACAATAGATTAGATGTTAATCGTTGGTTAATTTGGCGGGTTCATTCACACTTTAAGGGTTGCTTTAGGTGACCAGTGATGGAAACGCGAAGGTCCCGTCGGATAGGAGGACGAATGAATCCACTTGCTCGCCCGGTGTCCACTAATAAATGGTGGAGGTGAAGGACCACCAAGAAAATGAGGCGGCATTATATTATACCAGGGTTGATTCATTGGGTGGGGGCCGTAACCCATAAATGAATGATTGAACCAGGAACGATTTCGGTTCAAATGTAGCCTCGGACTGTTCAAGTTTCGTCGCTTATTGGAGATATTGTTACTGTTACTATTGTTATTATTATTGCTGCTGCTGCTACTACTGTTATTGTTAATGCTGTTATTGTTGTTATTTATGATGCTGGTGCTATTGTTACTGTCGCCGCTGCTAATATTATTGTTGTTTGAATGTGTTTGGATTTGATTGGCTGAAATTAATGATTTCGATTTCTGAAGTAGATTTGTAGTAGTAGAAGTAGAAACAGATTTCTGAAAATGAAAAATTATTTACATTTGAAAACCATTATAGTCACGATTCATCAAGATAAACATCGTGTATACATTATTTGTTCGGTTTATAATACTTAATTATTATATCCACTTGATAAGTGTATTGTTCACTTATAAAAATAGTGTGTAATTATTGATTAAATGCGAAAAAAATCATAATTTGAATAAGACAATCGTAGTGTGTTTAATTTAAATTAGAATTATTTAATGAAAATTGAAACGCGTATATTTATTGAAAATTAATTAAAAAAATCAAACGAATCAACTAAAACAATATTTTAAGCAAAATTATAGAAACCTACATTTTTAATAAAACCTCTTTAAGCATCAATTACCGGTGCGATGATAAAACAATTGATTAAGAATTTTAGGCAAATACAATTCATTACAAAATAAAGTTATTTTAATGACATTAACTTTAATTATTAAATAAATAAATTTTATTGGTAAAAAATATTCTTTAAAGTAACATTTTTTACACCACAAGTTTAAAGAGATCTTTCATCGCTAAATATTTTAAAACGTTATTTTGTTCTTTGTGTTAGATTCAATATGCATGTGCTTAATTTTTAAAAATTTTTAAATTTCTAATAAAAAAATTGATTACCAATACTTAATAACCACTAAATTCTACGATTATTGTTTTAATTATTTAATTTACGTTTTATATTACGATATTTTCTGTAATATTTTTAAGTCGTTTATATAATTTTTATAATTTATTAAAGTATTAAAATGTTCTGCGTTAATTTTTCCGATTTTCATTAAAATTTCTTGTATTATAGTTCAAATATCAATTACCTCATCATTCACCTGTTTCTCTTCTTTCTTAGCTTTTTCAATATGTTGTGGTATAAGAGGTACTATATGTTCTTTATCGTCAAACGAAGCTAATGTACAATATGAGCCTTTGCTCTCTCCAAATCTGCAACAAACTTCTTTAGGATCAACCCACAATGTTAGCTCAACTGGCAATGATAGATCTTCGTATTTAACACCTGCAGCATTTGCAGCACTTTCTATTGTAGCATCTCTTCGATTATGCCCGTTAACACGTATACAACGATATCCTTGACCTATAGAAGCAAAAGGTTTAGTTTATGCTTAAATAATGCCTCCAGTATAATTTTTAATTAACTTCAAACAAAGTAAGTATTAATTTTATGAAACTTAAATCCCCTTAAATCTGTTTATAAATGAAAGTCGCGAAGA
Source organism: Ceratosolen corneri (assembly GCA_030522565.1). NCBI lineage: Eukaryota > Metazoa > Arthropoda > Insecta > Hymenoptera > Agaonidae > Ceratosolen > Ceratosolen corneri. The sequence continues at coordinate 56,981 of JAPYYT010001033.1, forward strand.
GCAAAATACAAATGCCAATATAAAATTATGAAAGACTCCATCGACGGGAGTTTAAAATCTGATAGTCAATTGCAAATACATTTTCATTTATTTAAATCAGAGAAACTTAATATAACTCTTCAATAAAATAAATATCAATATCTTGGTAAGCTTAAAATGATGAAAATCACCCTTAAAAGGTTTGTCTGGAAACCAATGGTTCTTGAAACGTTCCATTAATAGTTCTACTAGTCGTTGTTGAAAGCAGTCTAACTGATCGGGACTAAATTTTTCGCTTTTTTCTATCAGCTGTACTAAGAACAGCACCGCTGCTGTAATCTCGTTGCGCATGTTGTACGTGTTTTCTGCCAAGCTTATACTTTAATGAATTATTGGGATCAATGTATTCTAATGTAATTCTCTTTACAATAATTTTATCTTCAGGCCAAATCGATTTGGAGCACATAGAGCTCTCAAGCACCTGAATAGCTTTTCTTGAGTGTATTAAATAATGTAATACTAATGTGTGTCAAATGCTATATTACAAGTTCCAATGTTATTGTTGACGATAAAATAAAATCTGATAAGTGTAATTTTTCAGAAATGATGAAATAATCTGTAAAGAAAATTGTAATTAGCAGTGATCATTACAACGAAATATGTTTAAAATAAATTTCCTATCAACTGCATAGTTTTTAAATTAATTAGTGAAATTCCCAGTAACTAAGAAATCAATAACATTAAACTTGAATAACAATTTTATAATTGCGTGCCAAATTTTTATTTCTATCGAGCACGTATGGTTGTACATTTGATAAGAATTACTATTCTTTTTTTTTATAATCTTTAAATAATGTAGCTATTAAATAATAAAGCAATTAAATGAAATTAATGAATAATAAAATAATTGGATAAAATTATGAAATAATAAAATAATTGAATAGAAATATTAAACAATAAAATTATTTATAAATACAATAAAATATGATAATTATACTACGACAAATTATAAAGAATATATCTATTTTTTAATTGTCATTAATTTAAAGCATTATAAAGGCATAAAAAACAATGAATAAATTTTTTAAATTAATCTCAACTTACAACATTGACTTTCAATATTTATGAAAATAATTTTTAAGCTACATAGGACAATTATGTACATTAATTACACTATTTACAAATATGATGAAAGTTAAAATTAAAAAAAATAAGAACATAAAAAGTGCATGAATTATATTATTTGTCAAACAGCTGTTTCAAAATAACACAAAAATAAGAAGAAATATCTTGTGACAATGTTAATACATTTAAAATTTAAAGGTTTTCTCCAATCAAAATAACTTATCAATTCTAATCACATACATGTTGTAACATCTTAACATTAACTCGTTATCATAATATTTGTCTTAAAATTTCGATTCAACTTTTAAAAATAAAAGGATTACTAAAAATTCGTAGCATTCAAATGGACGAGAAATAAGAAAAACAAAGTTTCCCTAATTTTCGCGACAATTGTTAACATTAAATTAGGCGTATTGTGAGAAAATGGGGGCAAAAAGGAAAAAAAAAAAATCACAAATTTTACGTGGGATTTAAGTAAAAAAGTGAGGTGAAAGGTAAGGTTGTTGAATTTGAAGTTTATGGCAATAAAATGCCGTCTTTGCAGCGATTCTTCAATGCGCCAATAAAATCACAACAATGCAAAAACAACCGAAAACGCGAAACTCTAACTTAGAGACCACAGCCACTATAGGCCTCAATATGTTTGGCAAGTAATTATAAACTAGTAATAAAATCCGAGCTGTGCCTTATGTCCAGATAGCATCCCTAAAATATACATGGCGTACGTACTTCTGAATCACAAAATATCAATAAACGCGAAAATCATTGCTAACAATATGTTGATTTTCTTTAATGAGGTTATAGAGCGAGTGAAAAGAGAGGAAAGGTACGTGGGTGAGCGCGTAAGGGCGAGGGACGCAGAGGGGCAGGGTGG
>JAPYYT010001034.1:0-32724 GCA_030522565.1 Ceratosolen corneri
TTTAATGTCGAACTCTCTATTATTATTATACAACGGTTGTAACAGTTATTTAGTGATTTTATAATTTGTGTGTGTTTGTGTGTGTGCGTAAGTATGGATATAATAATTAACACTCGCGAACGATCCGTGAATGTTGAGCGATAACGAGTTCGACACGTGAATGGAGAATCAGTTGTAAGCTGATTCTCTGTCTATTGTATATGAATTAACAGACCTCAGGTTTAGCTGCAAGGTTCAATTGTAAGTTGACCCTGCGTTGCGAAAGACCGGCTTGGATGCGTGTAAGAGGGACGTTGTTCCCTCGTGTTTCTCGCCGAGTGTGCCTCAGTGTTCCAAGACCTACGTTGATGCTGAATAGTTGGTACTATCAACCCTGGGTTGACAAACTGACTTCACTGCAGCTGTAGTTAATTTTAATGATATTCAATTTACGCTTAAATATTACGATAATCCAGAAACTACAATTCAAGATCAAGACGCCATTATATTTTTACCATAGACAGCATTATACATATTCGGTTTCATTTCTTTCTACACTGCTACCACTCCCTTTTCACTATCGGGCTATCTTCCACACCACCTTGGGGAGGGTTTATTTTTGGATTAACCCCCGAACAATAAAGGAATAGCAAAAGTGTTCGAGACTAGAATAGAAACTTGAAGGTCATTACGTAATATTGTTTCTTTTAACATTGGTTTAGAATACTCTTCAAATTTATGATTGCCCGATGTCCCCGAAGAGCCAAATAATTCTCCGATAATATTTCATATATTTTTTCGCATTAACAGTGATTTGAAACGGTCAAGTTTTCCCAGCATTGCACTCGAAATATCGTCGATGGTCAATATGACCATCACGTGCACTGAAAAGCGCGTGTCATAAAATTAACGGACAAAACCTTCCAAGAACCCACGCACATTTGCTAAACATCGTACGAATTGCTTTCACACTAAATAGATGCATATTTTGAAAAGTGTAAACATCAAGTGACATCATAGGCCGGGGGAGTGGCCGCTCGTCCGATCCGCTTTGACGCCTCCACTACCTGAAAGAGCGTTGACGCTACCGGTCAAAGAGCATCAATGACAACTGAAAATTAGCTCTTAACCAATCACTGAAAGCTCCCACTCTCATAGATAAGGAAGAAACATTCCCCTCCCGAGAAACAAGGTGATGACTTTAAATATCGCGTCTTCGGCGCACTGCTTCAGATTGGAGTACCGATCTCTCAATCTATAATCTCTCAATACAAAATTGTGTATAGTAATTAGCTTCCTAGAGACAAGTGTAGGCAATCTGATAAGGTTCAAGTTGCACACTGACTGGGAAGTAAGAGCTCTGGATTGTGCTTATGCTTCCCGACGCGATCGAAAAAGAGAAGGCAATCTCCCAGACCCTGCAGGCAGGTACTCGCCAGCAAGCACAGGTAGTGTAGTCAAGAAAACGTGCAATTGATCAATTGCACGCAGCATAAACAGTACTTGATTCAAACTCAATTCCAAGAAGCAGACACAATCTATAATAAAAATAACACAAGAAGTCCATGCTTGGTAAAATTCAATTTACGCCTGAATATTACTATAGTGTGGACTACAACAACATATAATTGATAAAACATAACACCACTCCAAGAGTCGTAAGATTCAAAGTTATGCCTGAATATTGTGCCCATTTTATGAGCTTTAATAAGACTTACGAAACTCAACACATTTTGTAAATTCAGTTTAAGCTGTCGCGGTATTCAAATCATAGCTGAATATTAAGATAGTTCAATATTTATAATTCAAAATTAAAACAGCATTATATTTATACCATATCGTCTAAAGACACCGTTATATTTCAATACGTTAAAATAAACATCATTTTACAGGATTACCCACACTGTCTGCGTCTTTGTTTTATTCTACCCTGCTATCTCTCTACCTCCACTATCCACCTCTCCCGCACACCACCTGGGAGTTTCTCGGGTTAATTCCCAAACAAACCTACACCTATTAAATTTTATCTATTAAATAAATATCTATAATTCTTATTAATTCCAAACCTCAAATCTCAACTCACAACTCCTTTTGTCTTTCATTATTACAATCTCAATACCTATTATATTAAACAACTTTATTAAATAAACAACTATTGAAATTACATCAAAAATAGTTCGAAGACTCTTTTCTTGGAACCTACTTCTATCCCCTTTTTTCTACTATCTGCTTCTCCTCACTCACCGAGGAGAATTTTAAATACCTGCTTAAAATCCAAACAAGATATATTATCAAAATGTCATAAATATATATTATAAATTTTAAACTTTTTAATTTTCGTAGTATATCATTGCCATAAAAAAAATAAATAATTTAGTTACAATAAATGAAACAATATTTAAAAATTATTTATTAAGATTTTATTTTTAAAAGAAAAATATTGCGTGGATTTTAAATAGTATATAATTTCTATATTTATATAATTTCTATATTATATATAATATAGAAATATATAAGATATAGTATAGAAAGAATGGGTATATTAAGATTTCAGAAAAAAAAGAATTAGTGTAATAAGAATAAGTAAAGGGATACAAGATGAGTGTGAAAACATCATTACGTGTATTTACATTAACCTGTTAACCTAAAATCTCGTATATTACATATGCATATAATTTTTTAAGTTTTTAATATCATTTATAAATAAATAATGCCTACAGTGAATATAAAACGTGATTTACTTTTTAAAGCCCTTGGAAAAATATATAGTGAGTAGTATCAAATTGTTTCTGTTTTTAAATATTGTATATATTTTTGTGAGTGTTGCTTGAATTATTATTAAAAATTTTCTTTAATATTTTATATTCTGCAGCTGATGATGAATTTAAAAAATTATGCTTTTCCTTTGGACTTGAGTTGGATGAAGTCGTATGTAATTTATGTGCATTAAATAGTGAAAAATTATTAAAATAATTTTTAAAATTCAATGTTGTTCGTTAAAATTTGCGCAAAGTATATGGAATTGGTTTTATAAAATTATATTATTTTATTGATAATTTAAATATAATTATTGCTTTAACGTATTAATCAATAATGATAATATTTATAATTGTTTCATTTATTAGACAACAGAACAACAAATGATAGCTAAAGAACTAGGAATAGATCAAATACAAGAAGGATCGGATGAAATAATTTATAAAATAGATATTCCTGCTAATCGTTATGATTTATTATGTTTAGAAGGACTTGTTACGAGTCTTTTAGTATTTTTAGAAAAGTAAGTTTTATTTTTGAATTTTAGAAATTTACTTATATATTTTATCTTAAAAATTTAATTCATAGAATACCGATTCCTGTTTATGAAACTGTTAAACCAAAAAATGTGCAAAGGATTGAAATGAAAGAAGCGGTAATTTATAATCTTAAAATTAACTTTTTAAAAGATAAAAATTTTAAAGATAACACTTGTTTATCATTCGTTACATAGTGTTTACATATAAGAGGGCATATTATTGCTGCTGTGTTACGAGATGTTACCATCACACAAACTGCTTATGAGAGTTTTATTGACCTTCAAGATAAGTTACATCAGAATATTGGTAGAAAACGTACTTTAGTATCCATAGGAACACATGATTTAGATACAATTGAAGGTTCATTTATATACGATGCAAAGCCACCAAAAAATATTAAATTCAAACCTTTAAATCAAGGTAAAGAATACACCGGGGAAGAAATAATGGACCTATATGCGGTATTAATAAGTTTCTATTTATTCTTATTTGTCTTGTATATTATAATTTATATATTCTTCTTTTATATAGAATCATACCCAATTAAAACAATACTTACCTATCATTAAGAATAGCTCTGTTTACCCAATAATTTATGATAAAAATGGAGTTGTATTATCAATGCCACCAATTATCAATGGGGATCATTCTAAAATAACTCTCAATACTAAAAATATTTTTATTGAATGTACTGCAACTGATATTAAAAAAGTAGTAATCTATACTATTATTTTAAATAAAGCTAATGAAAATTTGTTTACTAAATTTAAATGTATTTTATTGAAGGCAAAAATTGCACTTGACACTGTAGTCTGTGCATTCAGCGAATATTGTTCTAGAAAGCATCAAGTAGAAATTGTTGAAATAATTTATCCTAATGCTAAGAAGTTTGACAGTCCAGATTTGAAATACAGAATTGAAAAAATTAATAGTAAATCTGCTACAAATTATATTGGAATTCGGTAAATTTATATTTTATATATTTTGTAGCAATGGTATAATTAGTCTAAATAATATTTCATTATAATTAGTCAATCACCTGAGGAAGTAGCAAAACTTCTTACAAAAATGTCTTTAAAAACTGAACTAAAAGGCAATGATCAGTTACATGTACAAGTTTCACCTTCAAGACATGATATTATTCATGCATGTGATATTTATGAGGACATTGCAATTGGTTATGGCTATAATAATATTAAGAAAACTGTGCCAAAAACTCCTAGTATTGGAAAGGAGGTGGGCATTAGAATTATGTTTTTTATTTTAATTTTTGTTTTTAATGGATTTAAATTTTAGCTTCCTCTTAATAAACTTACTGACCAATTACGTGAAGTTATGGCTGGTGCTAGTTTTACAGAAGCTTTAACATTTTCACTTGTATGTTTATTCCATTATCACTTTAAAATAATATTTACTAGTATCTCTGTTAATAATACTTAAAATTAATCGTTAGTGTTCTCAAGAAGATATCGCTGAAAAACTAGGACATAACATTATGAATTTGCCTGCAGTTCACATTTTAAATCCAAAAACTGCAGAATTTCAAGTAATATACTTTTTAGTATTATTAATTTTTTACAATAATATATCTTACATTTTCAATTAAAACGTGTATAGGTTGGTAGAACGACTTTGTTACCAGGTATATTAAGAACTATCGCAGCAAATAGAAAGTTGCCACTTCCTATAAAATTGTTTGAAATTTCTGATGTTATTTTACGGGATACTAAAATAGAAGTTGGAGCTCGTAATGAAAGACATTTATGTGTAGTTTATTATAACAAAATTGCTAAATTTGAGTTTGTTCATGGAGTCCTTGATAGGATAATGCATGTTCTTGAAGTTTCTTGGCATTCCAATAAAGATGATAAGGGTTATTATCTAAGATCATTAAAAGGTTGTCAGCAATACTTATATTTTTAACTTAATTTAAAATTATTTTAGAAGATTGTTATTTTAAAAAACATTGATTTTAATTAATTAGTTTGGAATTTAATTAAAATAAAATATTTTTAGATCCAACATTTTTTCTTCATCGTTGTGCAGAAGTGGTAGCATATGGGAAAACGATTGGTAAAATTGGAACCCTTCATCCTAATGTACTTTCTAAATTTGGTTTAAGTATACCCTGTACATCATTAGAAATTAATATACAACCATTTTTATAAGATTAATGGATTTATATTAATATTTTTTATTATTGTTGTTAATCGTATGTGAATATTAATTAATGTATTTTACTTTATCTTAATTAATTATTAAAAGTGAAATTAATATTATAAAATTATAAACTATTGTATAAATATGAAAAAGGCTTTCATTAATATAAAATTACTAATTGCTTTTTAATATTTATTTCAAAAATTAAATTATTATTAATGAAAATACTATTTCAAATGTACATACATATATATTTGCAATTAATAGCAAATATTAAAAAATTTTAATCGTACAATTATTCAGCAGCTAAGCTTTTCATATGTATGTTATAATAAAAATTTATAAAAACCAAAATACATTATAATTTTTGCCAAGAATTACATTAAAAAAGCATAAATTTCTTAATCTGGATATGTTAAATATAAAAAATTAATTTGTTTATATGTAAAATAATAATTTTTTTCATAAATTCAAGATCTTACGTTATAAGTTTATTTTTCACAAATATAAATAAAATTTCTTTATAGTAATTTGTTATTTCTATTTCATTAATAATAAATTGATTTATTTAATATTAAAAATGAGTTTTTATTTGGAATGTTATAAATAAAATAATGAGTAAATATTGTTATAATTTATATTTTTAATTTAATGAAATAATTTTTATTTTAATTATATATCTATTTCCATGGTAAGTTTAGATTTTTTTATTAATTCTTATATACATACGCATATTACAAATTGTATATTGTATATTTATATAATACATAATTATATATATAAATTACAATTATATATCCGTAAATTTATTAATACATTCAATTAAGTTATAGTTTATTAATTTATATACATTTAGATAATATCATTGTAAAGACAATTCATGATTAAGTTTTATTTAACATTGCAATAATCAAAAATTACTATTTTAAAATAAAATTTTAATATACATTCGCATAATTCAATAAATTTATCATAACTTATTAACTTTACTTCAAAATAACTGTGAAAGACTTTTGAAATATGTTAACAGATGGGATTAAAAAATCTTTTTATATTTATAAATTCATAACTATTATAATTAATATTTTGTTTTGAAGTATTTTATAAATTATCTACATATCTAGACTACATAGTGAATCAATAGTGTAATACTTAGTTATAAATTATATTGTGAATATAATAAATTTTGTCTAACTTCATTGTATTAATTCTAAAATTTATAACAGTCGACTAAAGCTTAATGATAAGTTTTAACATGCAGTAATTAAATGAAACTATTTTTTAAACATTTCCAACATTTATTCTATCCCCTTCTTTTCACTATCTGCCTCTCCTTACTCACACCGAAGAGAATTTTAAATACGGGTTCAAAATCCCAAACAAATACAAAATAGTCCGAAGACTCTTCTTTAAAAGCTATTTCTATCCTCTTTCCACTATATGTCGTTTGTTATCAGCGGAATGCTTCCATGAAATCTTGATAGTCAGTCATAAATTGATTACCGCGTTACTTGGAAAATAATGCTTTAACTTTTGAAGTCAAATGATTTAAATTTCTGGCTTTGTTAAGGACACAATATTGCTGTAATTGTAAAATGTAAAGTGCCAGCATAAATAAATATTACAGTAATACTTTCCGGAGTTAGCGAAATTGATGCAGGGTGCCGTGTAGTTAACCGGTGGTCAATTGTTAAATGACTTACCCATGCAGTAGGTCAGGGAGCAGTGGCTATTATTGCATTAACCCAGGAACATATTTGTTCAGTTGTGATCAATTATAAATTGAGCACCTTAGAAACTTACTGATCGGCTTCTTGACTCCAGCAACTTTGATCCGTAATGTGGTGAGCTCCTCACTTATTCGGAAAATCTTGATCGACGTTCGAAACGTACCTTGTAGTTTGGTAGAAATATTATGAGTATCCAAGAGAAAATTCGAGTAGAAATATTTTGAGTGTCCAGGAATCTTCGAGAATCCGAACCATAATCGGATCTCTCTCAAATCACTCAAATTGATCGGAACATTTACTGTAAACTATGATGTATATTAAAACTGCATTATGTATCGCAAACGCCCGATATTTACTTAGCATGGGCCGCACGCATGCTATTTATTATATTTACCGCATGCGCCATTTTAATTACATCATTTTACTGATCATAAACACTTTTCGCTTCTTATTTCTTACAGAGAATTTAAGTCTCGGTATGCAACAAGACTCGAGCAAGAAGTTTTGTATTTATTTCTATAAGTGCGACATGGACCCTAGGTTATTAGGACAATGCCGCGCAAGCCTTTATCTTTGAGCTTAAACTTCGAATAGTCTGCAAGAGGATATTTTTTAGACAATCACATTTTCCGGGGTGTTTATGATTGTAAAAGGCGCAATACGCAACTTATTTATCTTTCAAAGATCCGAGCCGCATAATGGCAAACGACTTTCAATAACCACTCTTATTAGTCGCTTGTGTCTCGGACTTCTTGAAACTCACTAAAATCAACAATATATTCAAAAATTTTTGTACAATTCTTAAGAATCCAAGTGTGTTTTACTTTTCTTATCGCGTGATGACTTGTAACAGTCAGTACCATACATTCGGCGACACAACAAGTGTGCATAGTCTAAAAATGGAGCTACCTACTTTTAGCAGTACACCAATAATAGCTCAAAAACAATAGTTATACAAAGACTGAAAAATCCCACTCTTGAGAACTACGACATGACCACACCCCCTGGAAGACGAGATAAACTGACTGAAAAACGAGTGCACGAACTACAGAAGTGATCTGAAAAACTTCATCACAGAGTTACGTCAACGCCAAAGAGTATATCAGAATGATTCTAATCATTCTACTCTACCTCTAGGAATCCATCAAACTGATTCCAGAGATCAATCAACGCTGCAATTGGAGTCGAATAAACTACTGTACAAGCGATGTCACAGAATTTGTATAATTGAACATCGCATGCATAAACAGTCTGTTACATAATCCCAGTAAGTAATTAATAATCAGTAAGACTAATAGACCTAATCAACAACGCAATTAAAAAGAAAGTAAAGGCTAGTAGACTCATCTAATACTAATCCCAATTATTAGACTAGAATAAATATCACAATGTAAATAATTATTCATTTTTCGCATGAATATTACAACAACAAGGAACATACAATTCAAGACAAAGACACATTATAATTTCCATCTTTTCTCAATAAACACCGTTTAAGTATTACATACGACTTCTGCGACTTCATTTTTTTCTACCCTGCTATTCTCCTCTTCGACTATCTGCCTCCGCTCCCTCACACTATCTCTCTTGCATCATCTGGGGGAGAGCTCACACTCGGGTTAATTCCCGAACAATACTATATGAATATAGACACAAATAATTAAATAAAATAAATAATTGGTTAATAATATTATTTTAGATATATATTTATAATGTTTAATATTAAAATTTCAGTCATCATAAATTTTTTTATCAAAACAAAATGATAAAATTCTAAAATTTTAGAAATTGAATAAATCTAATTTACCGTGTTTATTTTTCTTTGCTATGTAGTCAACTTAATTTCAATATGTTTATAAGAAAAAGAACTAAAATATTATAATTACAATAATATTGTAATTTATTCATTTGTAACATATAGAAATCCAAAGTACAGATAGATTATAGAGAAAGTACATTAATTTGTATTGGAAGTTTTTTCATGATACTTTCTTGTATCGGTAAATTTTTATTACATTATTCACGAAAAACCATAATTTTTATTATTTTCTATAAACTCATTTTGTTTATACAAATAATTATCAGTGGAAATTTTATTCATTCACAATTGGAGCATTTCCAAAAAACCATAACATTTTTTGATACATTATTTTTGGCATTAAATATTTTTTAAGTATTCTGTCTCAAAACAAAATTTTAATTATCAATAATCTATATCTATTTTTATTATTAAAAATGTCGGTTTTAATTATTTTTATTTCATGAAAAATGAAATAACAAAAATGACTAACTTTATTTAAAATAATTATAGATAAAATTTTAAAAATATATTTATTTAATAAATTAAACTAATCTGTACATTTTATTTGAAAAATAATGAATATAAATTACTCAAGTGTATTATAAACAAAAAATGTTATTTATATTTTAATAATAACTAATAATTAGTTTTTCCATTTACATAAAATAAAAAATTATAACTATTATAAGAAAAATAATTTTAATATATTAGACAATATATTAATTTTATATGTCAGTTAAATAAAGTATTAATTACAAAATAATTATAATTATTTTAACATTAGAAAAACAGAAAAATTTTTGTTTGATCAATTACTCCCTTAGTAACAGTAAAATTGAGATATTGTATTTACAATAAATCTCATAGATGTTGATAAATTATTGTTAATGTTATATTACTTTTTTGTTATTAATGTACTTTTAACCTCTAATAAATAGTGATAGAAATTAAAAAATCTCTTGTTAACACAGATTATTTAAAATGCTGCAATATTATTAAATTAAAAAATGTATTCAAATTTATTAAAACAATTGGATTTATCAAAACTTTGTAATAATGTATCAAAATCTATTGATTCATCACAAATTGAAGGTATTTTTGTATAATTTTTGTTACGCAATGAATAATCTTACATAAATAAATGATGTAATAATCAAATAAAATATAACAGATAAAGTATTGTGCCTTGACAAGGAAGAAAAATATTCAGAACTATCGGTGAAAATGTTCTTTGATTTTATGAGAACAGCTTATCAAGTAAATGAAACTTTTGAAGAGTTGGCTAGTACCTTGTCAGCAAATAGTGAAATTGACTGGGCGACACTTGTTAAAGTTCATTTAAATTTAAAAAAAACAGAGTACGAGGCAAAATCAGAAAATACCATAAATAAATATGAAAAATTACAAACTATTTTTCAAAGGGTATTTTTTTCAATACTATTCTTTACATTTTTATTTTTGTTTTTACAAACTTTAATTTATTTAGGAACCAAATACTGTAAATTCATCTTTAGCAGCAGAAGCTATTTTAGTTGATGTGAATCAATCAGAATGTTTAATTACACAAATAGGAGATAGAACTAATCAATTTTTAAATATTAAAACTTCAAATGAAAGTAGTGTGTACAAATCAAAAAGTTTAATGACAATGGGATCTATCGAAATAAAAAAAGAACATTTGTTAACAAAAATTATGAAAACATGTTTAAGTGATGTTCTTCATGAAGGTTTATTAGATTCTGTTCTTCCATATATGCTTCCTAAACATGTATTCTCACAACCTGCTATAAAAAAATGTTTAGTTATGGATTCTAAAAAATCATCCTTTATCTCTAATGATATTGGAAGTTGTATAATTAATGCAATCACTAGTAATAAAGAAAAAGATAAAGATAAAAATAAACAAAAGAAAAGCATGGAGTAAGTAATGACATTAAATTAAATTTTAAATTAAATTAAATTATTTAAAATAAAATCATTATTTTTATTTACAATGAGACTTACATTTTATAATCAGATCATTAAATTTATTAATTTATTATATAATATAGAACTGAAGTAGAAATCCACGTATGTGACGAAGTAAAGAATATCAAAAAGAATTTTCGTTGTCCTCAGAGACTGTTAATACAGAAAATGTGTTACTTTGCTGATATTACAGCTGGTCAGAAATTAGAAGAAATGGATATTTCTGTACATTGTGATGTTGTTATTTTTGATTGGCTTATGCGATGGGTAAAAAAAGACATGATCAAAAAGTCAGAATGGCCAGCTCTTGAAGTAAATAATGTTATTCCTATTATGGTATCTGCATCTTTTCTTCAAATGTATCCATTATTAGAAAGTTGCTTGATATACTGTCACATTAACATGTCAGAAATTTTAAAAACTAGTACAATTTTAACCTGTTTGAATGATAATTTGCTAACAAAATTAGCAGATCTATATACTAATATGGATGTAGAGGCCATAAAGGATAAAAAGGACAAAATTCAAAGTCGACTGTTTTGCAAATTAATTATGTCATTAGCTAACCCAAAACCAGATAATACACGAGGTCATTTTGGTTCATTAGCTAGATTTTTTAAATGTACTAATTGCGAAAAAAATGTAGTTTCTTCAGTTTCAAATTTAATCCCCTGTATGCCCAGTAATATGAGAATTGACATTAAAGGAAATCTTCACAGTAAGCATACTAGGTACAATTAATATTTATAATTAAAAGTATATTTTGTTACAATAAGGAAATTTATAAACATTTTATTTATTAGAGATATAACATGGAATTTAAATAATTATATTATTAATCTTCGATCCGAATTACGTTCGTGGCGTAAAATTTATTGGAGACTGTGGGGCGACTGTCATTTTCTTTTTTGCCGACAATGTGGAATTTATTTTCCAATTAATCAGATGGATTGCTGCTCTTATCATCCTGAAAATCCACAATTCTTTATAAATGAACAAAAAAATATACTACCTTTACCTTTAGGAAGATACCCTTGTTGCAGTCAAAGAGCTTATAGATTTCAAGTCATAACTAATAAAAATGGCTGTAGATTTCGAGTACGATTTTTTTTATTTTTTATTTGATTTTATAATTTAATAACTTTCTTTTTTAGGAACATGTTCCAGAAATAATTTCGGAAAAAGATGAAAATATTATCAATATTTTTCTTGCATACAGAGAAATTATATCTATCAAAGTTCCACAGTTATTTTTTTCAGAAAAAATTACACGACTAATAACTCATGATCCTTTACTTCCACCCGGAAAAATATGGTGTAAAGAAACATTTTGGTGGGAAGGAATCGAAATTATACCACCTAGACCAAAATTTGGCCTTCTCGGTACATAAATATTTAATATATTTAAATTCTTAAAAAACAAATTAATATTGTATTTTTTTTTTGTAATAGCAAAAATTTGGGGTGGGTCAAGTTTGCACAAATCGTGCTATGTACCTTCACAAAAAACGGTTACAAAAATGCATCAAATATCTTCAGCTCATTTTTCTTCTATATCTTTAGAATTTTTGAACGATGATGAGAAAAGTCACGATAGGAGTAGTAGCTTTGATGAAGAATCTATTGAAAGTGAAGAATCTCGAATTCACGTTTTGATTAAAAAAAATAAAGCAAAATCTAGTATTCTTAAAAGGTAGTCATTTCTAAAATTAAATTACATTAATATACCTTTATTGTATTATTTACATTTTTATATAATAAATAATTATTTTATAGATATGAAGGAATGGGAGCATGGAGTCCCAACTTAACTATTAGATATAACCAAGACAACCAAAGAGATTTTGAAGAAAAAGCAGCAATACAAATGATAGCATTATTATCTAAAAGAGCTATGTTGGATTTTAATTTACATTTAAAAAGTCATTCAGCTGGGAAACATAGTACTTGGAATAATAGTACGCAACCAATTGGTATAATTGATTTACAATGTCGTTTTATAACAATTAACACAATTGATCAAGACTTGTACAATGTTTATCTATGTATTTTTTATTATCTAGGAGGATCATATGTACAAATAGAGGTTGAATTCCGTAATCAAATAGCTCAAAATAGTAAGTGTAAGAATAATGTACCAACTAAAGGTTCAACCCGAGTCAAATCATCAAAGTAATTATATTATTCAAATTTAACTTGGAAAAATAATTTTTTAATAAAAACAAAAACAAAAAAATTAAATTATATTTTAAACATATTTTTATTCATTCCTTGATCTTATGGACAAAATTATAAAATTTATTAAATTTAGAATTTCATCCTATGTGGGTATTGACTGCTTCGCAATCCAAACATAGTTGCAAGGTATGCAAAGAGCATTTTTCTATCCTTGCTTTTCTTGATAGCATCAATAACGAATTTATCAACAACTTTCTGATCTATTTTTCTTTGATCACTTGGTTTGTATTCTCCCTTTTTTACAGCAAAGATGTCACCTTCTTCTTTCTTAGCACGTTTATCACGTTTCCTTTTAAAGTATTTATCATTGATGTGTTTTGGCAGTGCCATATTTAAGTTAATTTTTGTGGATGTGGCAATAACATACATCTGATTGATTCTTCTCAATGGGCAAGCATTGATAAGAAAGGGTCCTTATGGAAAAATGTTTAAAATAAATATAAGTGATATTTCAGAAAATTATAAACAGTTATTAAATATTTAATATTTAAATTTAAGTCAATTTAATATTTAGAATTTTTTGACATTTTAAATTTCTACAATATAAAATTAAAATTTGTATAAATTTCAAATTGGTTTTCTACGAATTTTCAATATTGATTTAAATGAAATAATTTAAAAAAAAATTAAATAATAAATTTATTTTCACCGAATCTATTTAAATTTATCCAATTGAATAAATAATGACACATTTTCTCATTATACTCTATGTATAATCAAATTTATTTAAAACATATATTTTCTAAATTCTAAATTTATCTATTTGGAATACTTATATATAAACTATTTCAATCCTAAAATTTGTGCAAAATAATTTTTATTATAAAGATAAAATAGGTAACATTATCTATCAAAAGGAAGGAAAATTCCTAACTTAGTATTGTAATAAAACGCTCTTTAAACAATATTTATTTACATACAATTGATAACTTTATTGTGTAATACACTTCATTCGCACATCATGAGTTTAATTTTAATAATGTTAAACCATATAAATTAAATATAAAAAATACTTTTTCATGAATTTAATGTATCTATGAAAATACTAATATTTGTATAATTCATTTTATTATTCTTTAATTTATATCATATAAATGATAAAAATAATTCTAATACATAAATTTTGATTCAAATAAAGATATTTTAAAAAGAAACATTGTATACATTTGTATTATTAAAATTTTATTAATTTATTGAACTTACCTGTAATAAGAAGTAAACCACTTTTCAATTGTTTTAAGAGAATAACGCGCTTGCCTTTATGAGGACCAGCTAAAACAATAAGAACTGTTCCTGGTTTTAATGCTGGTCTTAAATATCTAGTGTGATCTTTAAAACACTTTTTAGCTGGACGAGGTTTAATACGATTCATAGTAGGATAATTCGATCTCCTTTTTTTTATTAAAACTGTTCTAGTTTTACCATTTTTATCTCCGTCTATGCTTTTTATAATAGTTACATGACTTTTAGGAGCTTTCTGTAAATATTGAAATGCCAAGCTTAGTTAAAAGTTTATATAAAATAAAAAATTATTTTAAATGTATATATTATAATTTACATTTTTTGATGTTTTCTTGTTAATGAATTTGTAAATAGCTTTTTTATGGTACATACGACTCCGACTAAATCTATACACTCCATTTCCCAAGTCATAATTTCTTGACTTATTTAATCTTTTAAGATTACTTTTTTTAAGAGCAGCAGCTACTTCAGGTGTACCAGCTATGTTGGATGCAACAACTGTTTTGGCTGTAGCAGCTACTTTAGGAGTAGCTACCTTAGTTGGCTTAAACTCGGGCTTGTTATTCGACATCTGTAAATATTATTTTAATTAAATAATAATTTGCCATTGTTATATGCATAATGTTATATATAGTTTTAGGTTATATCTATTATTATTAAAAATATTTTGATGAATACCAAACACACAATGAAATAACTGACAATCATTTATTACAAAAACATATTATACAATTAAGTATATGTTAATAATATGTTAAAAGAAATATAAAGTTTAGAAGTTGATCACTGTAGGTGTCAACATGTCAATTTACACTTATACTAGACTTTTAAACCTAAATTTTCTAAAAAACTATTTGATTAAACTTGAAGCGTAAAAATTAAGCAATCATTTGTTTTGAATATTTTGTATATTGAAAATGTTTAAATGAAGGATTAGGAGGATTACTTTTTCATCTACTTTACACTCGTATAACTTACCACGAATCGACAGTTGAAAGAGTCTCCCTCGTTTGATCGATTTTAGAAGTTCAGCATATTGTTCCTAAGCATTGACCAATTAGAAGAGGGAGTACAGAGAGAGAAAGAAATTAACTGTATGTGAGGGCAAGATCTGAAAAATTGTTATCAAAATTTATAAACTTATAAATATTGAAATATCTTTTTCGTCCATATTTTCATTAATTCTTTGTTTCTAACAAACTACAATTAAAATTTATAAGATATCTGGTTGCTAAATACATCTGTATATTATATATTTACAATTTTTTTATAATAATTATCATGCCACTTAATTGAAAAACCTTAATTAAAAAAAAAAATTCTATACTTAAAACATTTTTCGGTAATTAACCGAATGTGAATTCTGTGAACCCGAATAGCACGAAATCTGGCAACTATGCGAAAATTCCTAGAAGGTTTTATCCCTTGATTTTACTAGGTTTGTATTGCAAGACACGTGATGGTCCACTGACCATCGTCGTACTTTCGAGATGCAGTCATGTAAACAGGGTCTTAAAGAGGTCAAATTAGATACTCAATATTTGTAGGCTCTGGCGGTACATCTGGCAATCATAAACATATAAGAAATTCTAAAGAATTTGTAAACCAAGAGGTAATATGGAGAGACGATCGAGAGTCTAACGGAATCTCGAACAAAACATACCAGCTTAAAACATATACGAATTGATCAAACATATTTATTTTATTTTTCTTGGTTTTAATCTAATCAATTTTTGTATATTTTGATTAACCGATTTTAAGAGAAATGAGAAAATTGTTAATATATCTATAACTTGACAAATACGAAGTATATAAAAATTGCATAATATAAAGCATTGCTTGTCATTTATTTCCATTTTATTACCCTTGTTGAAATTTTACTAAATTAAATTTTTATGACAATAACTAAATGTCGAGTTGAAGCAAAATAAATTTGTTATTCGTAAACTTATAATTTTTGTTTGTATTGAAAAATGCGTATTGAACAATAAACAAAGTAATTAAATAGTTAAATAAATAATAATTAAATAATTAAATAATAGTTAAATAATTAAATAATAATTAAATAATTAAATAATAGTTAAATAATTAAATAATAATTAAATAATTAAATAATTAATAACAATAAAAAAGTAATTATATTACTGTTCGAGATTTCGTTAAAATCTCACGAGTTTCTTTGTAGAAAACTCATTTGAAATTCGAAAAAACGACTTTCCTCTCATGTCCGTTATACTTCTCCAAAAAATTTATTTAAACTTTATTTTATCAAAATTAACAAATCATGAGATCATTCGGAACAATTTAAAACGACTATTAACGCAGATTCAGCGGTAAAATATATGGAGTCCAACGACCAAATCTGGGCAGATTCTGCAGCTAATTGTACAGTATTCTACGACCAAGTTTCGGCAGATTCAGGAGTGCTAAAAGGCGTTTAATAACCATCTGGACAAAATCCACAGCCAATTATACGACATTTTAATATAATTGATTGCCGACGCTATCTTCTTAGTTAAAAAAACAATCTTCAGAACTAAAGTACAATCTCAGGTATCACCATATTCAGCTTGCAATTGAATATCCAGACTTGATAGAAAACGACCGCCCCTACATTCAGACAACTTGATATTTATTCAACTACAAACATTATATAACATTATTAGACATTACATCACATTTTACGTCACCATTATGTCACCTTTTTATCACCCTTACGTCACCTTCAACATCAAGGCTTTGATTATAACATACCTGCTAGCCCCTCCTTTTCGCTATATGCCATTTCCATCTATCAACTTGGAGAGCGTTCACATTTGGGTTAATTTCAGAATAATTGGTCCTTCGAAGCGGAATTTTATATTTCTCTTCTATATTTTTCTTATACAATAACGTTATATAGAATTGACCAAACATTTTTTTCGCAATATGAAATATAAAACAATTCAAGATCATTAAACACTCTATTAGTTATAAAATGAAATTTTGAATTCTATTTTAAGTAAAAGATTTTAATTCTTCTTCTAACAATTTGAGCTTTTTATTTAATTTATTATTTATATTAGTTTTCTATTGCGATTTTTGTATTTATATTTGCTTGCAATAATAATAAAAAATTATTTATTGATTGTATATTTCGAAAAACTAATATGTATGATTTTGAATATTGAATGTTAATATCGAAAGCGTAGCATTATTTTATTAGTGTTGATGTACACCAGATTAAAATTATCTTATACATTTTTTTTATTGCACAAGGTTGAGTAAGACTGTTTATAGGACTATATTATTAAAATACAATAATATTAATATATCATACAAATTAAATGCAATATAAAAAAATTTAAGAATTATATATTTGGACATTTTTTTTAAATTTTGCATTTCTTTATAACTTTTTGCATTAATATAGGTATTTCATAAAATTTTTCTTTATGGAATAGAAATCAAATTTGATTTTATAAATTTATTACTTACAAGTTTTCCTGTATTACATTGTACTGTGATGGTAAAGAAATTGAAACTTTAAAAATGAAAGCTGAAAATAAATTAAATTAATTTTTAAATATTTATATTTTCAATATGTTTTAATGACTTGAAATAAGTAGAATTTTACATTGAAAATTAAAAATATGAATTCTCAAAATTATTATAATTTTTACTTCAGTTCTAAAGAAAATGAGTGAATATAAAAATTTAGTAATTATATTACAGTAATTCCAATATTAATTTTTAAATAATGATTCTATTGAGAATATTATCTATTAAAAATTGTTTATTTTTTAAATTTGCTATTATTAAATAAGATAAAAAAACAAGACAATTATAACTGTTAAGAAACCTAGATATTCGTGATATATTATTGAACGTTGGAATTTTACATAAAAAAGTATGTTTAAAAAGGAACGCTTTCATTTAATTTAGATTAATTAATTTGTATTCAAAATAAATTTTAAAAATAAGAAGTTTTAGTGATTGTTAAGTTTTTAAATATATAAATTTGACTTTATTTAAAATAGTTGTTAGGCTTCAGTGTCAATATAAATTGTATATAAGGATGACAAACAATAAAAATTTTTTTTATAAATTTGATATACTCAATAAAGAATCAATTAATTATTAATATAATAATTGTTTTTTAAACTATAAAAGCTAATATTATATAGCGTTAAAATTTATATTAAATTTTATAAACCAATATTCATTACATTTAAAACTTGAACAAAACACCAAATGTATTTATTATGAAACAATTAAAGTATTCAACTACGTTAAGTAATGAAAATGAAATAGTGAATAATAAAAATATTACTATAAATAGATAAATTATTGGATACAAAATATTTTACATATAAAATCAATATAAAGTTATAAATTTCAATATAATTAAAAATATTTTTAATTTCATTTCATTCAATATGTAATAGATAAATATTTTTATAGACTTCTTTTTATATCTTATATAATTTTAAATATAAATTGTTTATTAATGTAATGTTGTTTATTTATGTACAGTGAATGTTTACACAATTATTGTTAAGCTTTAAATAGTAATTTTCTAAAAGTAATATAATTTTGTGCAGGTACAAAATAAATATATCAGTATATTTGTTTGTTTAATTTTTTTTGCATTTATTTATCATATTAACTCGTGTGCTTATATTTATCATATAAGTTTGTTTATGTGATGCAATATGAATAAAATATTGTTTAAAATTATTTCGGCATATATTGTATAGGATAATAAAATTAATTATTAAATAAAAATTTTAATATGCAACTAACGATGGGAAAATATTTCATTCTTGAAACTCATATAATGTACAGTAGATATATTGTAAATATTAGTCTCTCTTATTGATAGGTGTTGTAATAAATACAGTATATTAAAAGTCTCATGAATATGATAATGTAATTCATAACTATTTAAAGCACAATATCAACAATTTGTATATACTGATAGTTAAAACTACTAAAGCATTGAACAAATTAGCATGAAATGAAGTATTGAGATTTTGCTTTTGTGATATCATTTTATTGTAAAAATTAACGAACTAAAGTATTAAAACTATTTGATTTGCAATTACAAAGATTCAGTAGGGATAAAAGATAAAATTCTACGGTTATGAATGGACGGTTAATTATAAATCAGAATAATACTTTACAGTAGTGGCTTTCTTATTTTATTTTATTAGTTGAATGCACCTAAATAGCATTGTTTTTAACCAAAATTTTTATACATGATCCATTTAGGATCAATGACTATTCAGTCAAAAAAACTATTTATTATACTTTATTAATATCCATTCATATTGCTATCGCATTTTACATTAAAAATCATATTTATTTTTCAAAATGCAATATTTTTATAATCTTATTTTTGTATTTTACATTTGTAAATTAAATAAGTATTTTGTATATTTAATGGAAACAATTTTAATTATCTACATAAAACTTAAAAAATTATCAATTTTCAATTAAAATAATATTACATATATTTTATTAATTTACAAATATTAAATTTCATTATATATCTTTTTTCATTAAATTCAATTTTCATTCATATTTAATTGAATAAACATAATTTAAAAAATTTTATTGTGTTATTTATTATGGCATTGAAATAAGTATATATAAAAGAATTATAAAATATCATAATTTTAATATCTTAATTAAATCATAATTATCATAATATCATAATTAAAATATCAATCATGTTTTAAATGATTAATTTTATGATCTTTTATATAAATTACAATATTATAAGATTAAAGTTTCATAAGAAAATTAAATTAAATCCTTTTAATCAATTAAATTCATTTTGCAAACCCAAAAATAGCGATTATAATAAAATACTTATTTCTATATTTTATATTAAAACATTTAATGGTTCAAATGTTTAAGTATAACGATTTGTGTAAAAAAACAAATGTGTTTTCTGATACTCGATTGTTTGAATGTATTTGAAGTTTGTATATTAGGTAACAGCCGTGGTGTCTTTATTATCAACTTGTTTGACAAATTCACTAGGCAGCATAAGCACTATGACCGGTGTATCTCCTAAGATATAATAGTTAATTAAAATGTATTAAAAAATGTTATTGACACAATTACATAATTTTTACCAATTTACTCAAGATTCGGTGTTTGGATCTACCTATCTGAATATTCTGTAGATTTAGGTGGTATGGCGGTTTATTATGTTTTGATTTTTAACCTTTATATTTCTTTTTGTAATATTCTTTTGTGTCTTATTTAATCTTGAGCAATTTTTCTTTAATTTTAAATAGCATATCGTAATGCAATTCGCCAAACTCAGGTATCATTCATAAGATCTACATTAAAAGGGCTTTGTATTTATCAGAATTCATTTTTTCCAATTTGAGAATAATAAATATGGTTACACTTATTAATATATACAATATAATTTGTAAATAAATACAACATAAAACTGAAATTATTATTTTTTCTTATGTGTGACAAGGTATAATTTAATTTACTAATTTAATAAATACAAAAAAATTAAATATTCATTTAAATAGGGTTAAACTTTAATATTTCGTATTGAAAATCCATTATAATTTATATAAAGAAAATTGTGGAATATTTACAATCAAGTAATCCAGTCTACCTGCAACTATTTTGGATTTAAAAGTAGAATACCTGGCTAGTAACATTTTTTAATTAATTAAAATGTCTATAATAAGAAAACTAGAATCATTTGTCATTTCCAAGTTGTTACTCATAACGATAATTAAAAAAATTCCTTTTCAAAGTATCTAATATTTTAACAGCTCATTTCTCCATGATTAAACATGTAAAAATATTGTTTTATTTCTTTTTTAATTATATTAGCTTATTTGTCGGCTAATTTAACAATTTTTATCATTTAAAAATAAATTATTTATATATGAAATAAAACAATGTATTGAAATACCATTATATTAACCAACTGTTTTTTTATAATATGCATAAATGCAATATCTAAATATATAAATTAGAAAGAAAAATATAAAAAATTTAAATTACTATTGTTGTGGTTCTTTTATTAAGTGTAAAATTTAATGTTTCTTAGTCAATTCATGAAATAAAATGGAATAATCAAATAGCAATAATAAAAATAAGAATTTATTTATAAATAAAACATACTCTATACACTTTAGTATTAATTAAATACAAAACAAAAGATTTTTGAGTCTTGATTATTTGTTTTAAATATGAAAAATGTTCAAAATTAACTATTATAATGTAACATTAAGTATTATTGTTAAACCAGTAAAAATTTTGATATTGTACATATGAGAAAAATAATCAAATTAAGTAATAGAATTAAATTATTTGACAGTATAATTAATTCCTTGGAGGATGCTCAGTTTAAATTATATTACAATATATTAAAATAGTCAATGATTGCTTGGTATTACTGATTCGAATATCATTGTTTATTTAGTTTGAATTATAGTATAAATATGATATAAATTATAAGAAATTTATTAGTGTTAGTATTTTCCAGTGTAAAATGTGCTTGGTTTTATTATAAAAAATCATTCTTTAAAATTAGCTGTCTTTTTAAATAAATGTTTTAATTAAAATTAAAAAGTGTTTGTGGTATTGTATTTTATTATGAAGATTCTTAAAGCAACAAACATATGCTTTTATAATAAAATTTATACATTTCTTTACTATAAATTCATAATTATTCATTATTTCATTAGTTAAGATATATGTTTTTTCCATAATTGTTTTTAACTAAATTAATGTTTTAATAACATTGATATTATATATTTAGAATTATATATATTATATATAATAATTATTACATTTTTATTGAATAACTTTATAATGCAAATAAATTTCTTTTTTTTTTTTGATAGGTTATATAATAAACAATAGTAATAATAATACATACAATGATGTTAATAATGATAATATCAAAGTTTATAACTAGTAATTATTAAAATTATGAATTAATCTTCATAGATTTAATAATTGATAGATATATAAAAAATAAAATTATAGCAAATCAAATGTTAAGAAAAATAAACGTATGTATGGAAATCCTCAATATTTTTAACAAAAGAACGTTCGTAGTTAAGCCAATAAAGGCTAGCTATATTTTATTAGTTAAGATAAAATATAAAAAATAAATATAAAATATAACCGATTAAGATAATTGCACTCTGAGACAATTACATTTTCAATATGTAAAGATAATGTCACATGCAATATGTGTGTTTCATTCACGGTTTTTAAATCAAATCTCTTTTTCAGTTTCATTTTGGTTGATTATCATTAGTTAATTTTAAATAATGTCAGAAAACGTGAGTCCTATTAAGTATTTTTTGAGCGGTGGCTTCGGCGGAGTTTGCACAATTCTTGCTGGGCATCCTCTTGATACAATAAAAGTAAGGTTATGATATGTTAGTGTTTTTATTTAATTTATTAAGTTTTGTTGACTATACATTTGTATTTGTATTAATGTAATACTCAATTTATGTATTATTTGAATTATGTTTGAATTAATATTTAGAAATATTTTATTCATAGGTTCGACTTCAGACTATGCCGTTTGTTGGATTTAATGAAACACCATTGTATACTGGTACATGGGACTGTGCAAGAAAAACAGTTTCAAAAGAAGGTTTTCGAGGTTTTTATAAGGGTGATTTTTTATTGTATTATTGATAATTGATATTACTATATTACTTATTTACTTTATTTTATTTTATTGTAGGGATGGGTGCTCCACTTGTTGGTGTTGCTCCAATATTTGCTATGAGCTTCTTAGGATTTGGGATAGGAAAGAAATTGCAGCAAAATAGTCCAAATGAAAAGCTTTCAGAGTTGCAGCTATTTTATGCAGGTGCTTTTAGTGGAATTTTTACAACAATCATTATGGCTCCAGGAGAACGAATTAAATGTCTTTTACAAATACAACATGTCGATACTGTACCAAAATATAATGGTTCGATTGATTGTGTTAAAAAATTGTATGCAGAAGGTGGATTGAAGAGTGTATTTAAAGGATCTTGTGCAACATTATTAAGAGGTAAACAAATTGACTGTTTATATTATTTTAAATCATGTATGCTTCTAAGTTACAGTAATTCATTAATTAATACGTTGTTAGGTATTAATAAAAATCTATTTTAGCTAACTATATTATTCTCTTCTATATTTTCCATTTTAGTATATTTTCTTCGAAGTCTGTGCTTTGGCCATTTGCATTTTAAACTACCTTTACGAAGTGCATAAAATACACCCCAGTTTCTTAAATATTTAGGAGTAAAACATCGTGGTGTAATTTCTTTTACTCTGTTTACCTATTTTTAAATAAAATTATTTATTTTTAATAATAAGTACATAAACATAAATAGAAAAATTAATGTACCAAATGAGGATTCCAAGTTGTCATGTCACAGCTACAGTCCCAAGGATTTCCATCTAATCTTATATTTTGTATTTCAAACTGTTTGTTTGGTAGGCGTAAACCTTTGAAAAAATCTGGTGGTAACTTGAATAGCTTATTTTTACTAAGAATTATTTCTTTGAGCTGTTTCTGTTGCTGCACTGAAAATAATCCTGGTGGAATATAGTCTAAATCATTATAAGAAAGATCAATGCGTTTAAGATTTTGTAGTCCATAGAAAGCATCCATTGATATCCTTGAAATATGACAATGACTTAAATCTAAGTCAACAATATTATTAAGATCAATAAATGCATCAAATTCAATACTAGATATATTTCCTCTTAATTTCAATTTGATTAATGATGGCATTCCTTGGAAAATAAATGGTCTTAAAATTGGAATTTCAAGATTGTAAATGTGAAGTACTTCTAAATTTTTTAGACCTAAAAATGCATTTTTTTCTAATTTTAATTTTTTGCCATTGCCACCTATATATAATCGAGTAGTTTTATTCATTATCTCAAATGTGCTAAAAATAACAAATTATAGTGATAATGTTAATATTGGTTTAAATATTAACTTTATTAAATTTTAAATTTGTTTTATATAATAAAGTTAATGTAAGATTTTAATAAATACATTATCTAAAATTATAAATAATATAAGTAATTGATTCAAGTTTTACCTAGTCTATTGAAACTAATATTAATATTCAATAAATGCATTATTTAAAATAATAATTAAAAATTAGTAATTGAGTTCATATTGTATGAATTTTTATTTAAAATCTAGATGTTATCAATGGATAGTAAAGAGTATTTTAAAAAAATTTTTGTTAAATCTTATATTGTCTAATTATTTTAGTATGTCACATTTTTTTTATTTAGCATATTGATGACTATACATTAATGTAAATATTTTCATTTTAAAAAATGATGTAGTATTTATTGAAACGTTATTGTAATTTCATTTTATTTAATTTATGTTGTTAAATTATTTTTGTTCCATAACAAATGCTTTTTTATATAATATACAATATATAAAAAATATAATATATTTTGTTATTTCTTATTCATATAAAGTAAAGAATGGAAAAAATATAAGTATTTAATAATTTATTATTTAATTAATGTTATTTATATAATATTATTTAAAATAATAATATTATTATTAATAATATATTAATATTATTAATATTATAATTAAATTATTTATAATAATATATTAATATTATTTAAAATTAAATAATAATATTATTTAATTAATGTCATATTAAGATACCTTGGAAAAATTGTAGTAAGAGGATTTTCACGAAAGTCAGCTGACAAAAGTGCTGGAAATGGAGGAAATGATAATTCTGATAAGAAAGTCAAATTATTGCCACTCAAATCAATTTTCTCAAGAAGTAACAATCCAGCCAAATCTATACTTGTTAAAGTTAACAATTGATTTTTGGCCAGTGACAAAAGTCTTAAATTTGGTGTTCCGTAAAAGCAAAATTCAGGAATAAATTTCAAATCGTTTTTTTGTAAAGATAAATACTGTAGACTGTCAAGACCATCAAACATATGCCAAGAGATTTCCTTCAGAGCACAATCGTATGCTCTAAGATGAGTTAAGACATTTAAACCAGTAAATAAAGCTGTAGATTCTCGATAACCTTCCATCTCTTGTTTATAAATATCATATGGTAAAATTTCTTTGTCATCATTATTACTATTCATTTGTTGGCTCAAAAAAATTAACCTATGGCCAGTTTGATTTCCATTATTCATATTGAACTCATTCATTGGTGGATTCATAGGCTTAACAATAAGATTTGCTTTACTTTTATCTGTGATGCTTAATCTAGTTAATGTTACACGTTCAAGATTTAAATAAAGTAATGTCGTTCCAAGTGGAAGAAGCGTATTTGCTGATAAAATAATTCCTATTCTATCACTTTCATTTCTTGCAGTATGGTTAGTTTTTAAGGCATCTCCATTTTCCATTCCTTGAATATCTAAGGATATTAAATCTGTAAAATGTTGCATATCAGATGATTGCAAAACTATTTCTGTATTTCCAGATCCAGATTCTAAAATTGTAAAAATCTGAAAAATTGATAAAATTATTCAAACAAAATAAAAATCATTTTGTTTCTTTGCATATATTTATATATATACAAAAAAAGTAATTTACTTGCAAATCACTGGGTAATTTTGACAATAAATCCTTTGGATTCTCTGAAATTATGCATGTTGCAACTTTTAAAAGTTCATTATTGATGTGGTTAAATGAAGTACTCTGAAATGATATATTTTTTAATTTATTTTATACAAATTTATATTGTATAAATATTTAAAGAATTGTAAAATAGAGTATTTTTCATTTAAAATTTAAAATTAAAAGTATGTACATATGTACTACAGAATATACGAACATGTCCAATTAAATTAATTTAATCAATTTATATATTTTGAAATAATTTATAATTATTCATTATAATATTTC
This sequence comes from Ceratosolen corneri, assembly GCA_030522565.1. NCBI lineage: Eukaryota > Metazoa > Arthropoda > Insecta > Hymenoptera > Agaonidae > Ceratosolen > Ceratosolen corneri. The sequence goes on from JAPYYT010001034.1 coordinate 26,320, forward strand.
CGAAAGTAAATTTTTTGTAGTAGTTTTAGTTATATAATTATCAGGTACTCGAGTAATTAATTAACTTCTAGATATACTAAATATTTTGGTCAGTCTTTATTTCACATTGCTTAATTATATTTTTATTATATAGTGTATTTATTAATAAGTTAATGTAAATTAAACAAATTGAATTTAATAATAATTACTTAACTTTATTAATAATGTAAAATCAAATATAACATTTAAATATTTTGATTAATATTTTTTAGTAGATATTGTATTTGGATTTTTTAAATAAAATTAATGAAATATATTTTCTTGACACAACTGATGTAATTTTTATATTATGTATTATAACTTATAATTTTTTATAAAATTTATATGATTACATTAAAATAAAATTATTTTGATGATATGTAGAAACTTTTAAAAGTATAAAACTATATTACATTTTTCTTTTATAAAAGTAATATTAAATGTATTATCAAAAATGTTATTTTAATGAAAGTATTTGTTACATTGTATTGTATTATATATTATATTTTTATTAATTTGAAAACATATTATTATTTTAAGAAAAGTTTATTTAAATACGAATGCTTATACTTTAAAATCATTAGTAGGATTGATCCATTGATGTAATGGTAGGTCTGCATATCGAAGAAATTCACAGGAACATTCAGGTGGGCATTTGACTTCCCAAACACCACTAATATCAATAATATTTGCTGTATACTGTTCCTAAATAATTTTATAGATTAATTTTTATTTTTTTGTATAATATAAAGAAAAGTTCAATGAAATGGATATTTTAATAATTATAATTCAGTATACCAAAATTAGGATAATATAAAAAAAAGATATGCAATTCATTGTAAATCCATAGAGTTTCAATAATAATAATTTTAACAATGCAGTGGACCTTGGTTCATTCAATTGAACCAAGAAGAACTGAGTTTCATCATTTCTTATCTGCTTGCATGCAGTGTTTCCTATCATACAGGATGTCTATTATCTACTCAACCCACACATATTATCCTCTCTTTTCTTAAATTATATATGTTAAATTTTACATAGAAAATGAAAATTTCATTTACCAAATTCTTTTTTTTTAGATATACCAGCTAGTGGACTTTATTTTACAACTTATGAAATTTTACAAAGAGCAATGAAATCTGAAGATGGAAATTTTGGACTTCTATCAACAATAACTGCTGGTGGTTGTGCTGGTATTGCTAACTGGATTGTAGGAATGCCACCTGATGTTTTAAAATCACGTCTTCAAACTGGTATATATAAAAATATTCAAAGATAAAAAATTTATTTATCTTAAAAATCATGTAAGAATAATAATATTAAATTGCTTTATTTTGTTTCGAAAGGGTATTACATAAAAGTTAAATTATTATTCATAATCACAATGTGTGTATTTCATTTGTTACAAAAGAATTTATACAATATAATAAATAATAAAATTATATTTCGTAAAATAAAATTTTTCATATTTATTTCTTTTTAAAAATATTTATAAAAAAAGTTGGTGTTTAATAAATGGTACTAAATAATTTTAATTATAAGAAGAATAAATTAATTTTTTTTATGGAAAAATATTATATTTAACATAAAAATTACTTAGAAAAGAGAAAAGTAAAAGTAACGTAATATTTTATTTTTTAATACAAAAAGAATGTTAACATTATTCTTATTTACAGCTCCGGAAGGGATGTATAAAAGAGGAATTAGAGAAGTTTTTGTGTCTCTTATGAATACAGAAGGACCAATAGCACTTTATAAAGGTGTTGTACCAGTTATGCTTAGAGCTTTTCCAGCAAATGCAGCTTGTTTTTTAGGTTTTGAAGTAGCAAAAAACTTTCTAGATTGGTTAATACCGAATTTATAAATGTTTTAATACATTTGATAATTTATTGTTTGAATTTACAAACAATAACATTTTTCTTGTATCAAGTAATAAATCGAAACTCACTATTAATATAATTGTTAATAGTATTTACAGTTACCTATAATAGGATAAATGAATACTAATATCATTCTTTATAATTATATACTTCATTAACATTTTAAATGTTAAAATATGTTAATGTTTGTAAACCAAATTGTATATTTATTATTACAAATCCGTTAATTATGTAACTGTATAACATAGAATATTTTTTATAAACTTTTTATTAGTAGTTGTTATTTAATTGGTGCAAATCTAAATAAAATTTTATTCTAATGATAAAATAGAAAAATAAGAAAATTATGAAAATATATGAAAGTAAATATTTTAATATATACATCATACGTATTATGAAATTAAATATATTGCACTGTTAGTGTTATACTGTTAAGTTTTGTAAATATTATCTATAATTTATGATAAAAATTAAGTGATTATATTAAGAAAGAAAATTATGATTACAAATATACATTGAATATTTTGTGTGTATGCAAATAAGAGGTATATTTATTTTGTATTATGTATATGAATATTTAAAGAATAATTTATAAAATATATTTAGTTTCTTAAATTATTTTTATAAATCCATAATGGTTTGTTGATTATTTGGGAATATATAATTTATTGCAAATAATATATATCTTATAAATTAATAATATTAAAGTAATAGTAACACATTCTTACTACAAATGTTTCTAAATATTGAGTTTCTTGATTGATAATTTTACATGACACATCATCGTAGGCTTCTTGATTACAAATATCAAAACTATAAAACAATATTAAATATAATTTCACCTAAGATTAGAAATATATTCTTTATTATGCTAGAATAATAATGTGCACAGGACTTGTACAAAGATTTCCTTGAAAGTAGTATGTAAGCAATGTTTTAACAAAAATTAATTTATTTTATCAAACACATTTTTTTCATTCTTCCCACCCATCATCATCTTGAGACTCGCATTCACTTGCTGCCGAATTCCTATCTGAAGTAGATGATTCGTTGGGTTTAGGCGGTGGTGGAATCATACTAGACATTCTTACGAGGGCGTTAATAGCCGAGCCAGCGATGCCTTTTCGTCTTAGAGATAAAGTAGCGTGCAGATCAGCCATAAGATCACCACCAACCGAAGCCGAGGACCATCGATCTTTAGTTTTGTCCGCAAGTACTGTATGCTTCAATTTGGCTTTTCCAAGTCCGCCGGCGTCACGGATGGCAGCCATAAGATTGCACCGATCATCGGCTGAATTTGGATTCATTAGAGTCGAATTTTTTATTATTTTAACTGGCTTTGTTTCTTGTTTATATTCTAGAGGTAGCGGTGGTGATAGTTGTAGTGGGGGTGGCGGTGGCGGTGGCGGTGGCGGTGGCGATGGCGGTGGCGGTGGTGGTGATACAATTAGTGGTGATTGACTAGTCACATCTGAAACACTGGTTATTACTTTCAACGAAGTTTCTCCTGGTAATTGCTCAGTAACGTTCTTAGCTACAATTGCTAAAGATAGAAAAGTATTTGATCCAATATGAACGTTGCAAGATACTTTTTCATTGGCTTGTAACTTTTTATTATACTGATCTGAAGTTTCCAAGCTTAGAGGATCATTTCTAATTGTCGGTGTAACAACTACCGAAGAAGGAGCTATAGGACTTTGAGAACTTAGATCAAGTGAGAAACGTTCGTCATCGACGATTCCAGGTAAATGAGGTAACATCAGTGGTACATTCATTGGTGGTACCTAAAATTAATTTTATTATTAATTATAATTTTAAAACTTAAATGCAAATCTTATCACTTAACCAATATATTCAAAGAAAATAATTTCCTTTGAATTACAAGCGAATAGATAAACATCTTATTGTTTATTTAATTTATAAAATATATTATAAAGCACTTAAATGAATTTATTTCTATTTAAATAAATAAATAAATAAATATATATATATATATATATATAAAGTAGAATAAAACATAGAGAATCGTTAAAATATCTTCTAAATATTAAAATATCTAATTTAAATATTAAATATTTTAACTCGGTAAGAATAATTAACTGAATTTAAACCCAAATAACTACATTATCTGTTAATGAATTTCTGATGCGAATGATACATTTTTATCTGCTAATAAATAATATAATACATAAATAGGTGTTCAAAATAATGCTCATAAATTTTTATATTGTAATTAATCTTATATAAAAATATCAATTAAAAAACGACTGTATAAATTAGATTTTACAATTACAATTTTTAGTTATTTATATTGAAAATAATAAGGCAATATAAAAATTACATTTAAAAACTAGTGATTTATTTTTGTCATATAAATAATATTTTCAAATATTTTATATTTATTATTTTCATTATAAAACTAATTCTAATTGAATGAAAGTATTTAAAAATTATTTATTTAAACTTAAATACAGTTTATTTGAAAAATATAATTATAATAAACTTTCTAAATTTCTAACATAAATAAAAAACCATATAGTATTCATAAATGCATGAAGTTTTATATTAAAATGACATACAATAATTATTTTTAATCTAAATCTCTATGGTTTTAATTGTGTATTTAAATCTAAATATTCAATTACACAAATTTCTACATTTTAATTTGTCTTAATTTTACTATAATTATTTATAGAAATAAAATGTCACATAGACAATAATTTTTATATTTTACTTAAAATTAACATTAACAAAGAATTTTAAAATAAATATAAAATCAACTTTCCAAATGAATGATGTAATTGATAGTTGAAATATTAAGATAATTAAACTCTTTCTTAAACTCTTTTAAAAATTAATATATATAAAAAAAAACCAAAATTTATATAGATAAAAAAGTTAATAAATATTTTTTAAAACTATAAATTTTTCATTTTTTTAAATAAAAATTGAGTACTTAAAGTTTTAAAACAAAAATGCTTTTTGCTTATTTTTCTTCATTAAAAGTTTCAAAACTACATTTGGAAGCTTAAAAATATAATTACTAAAATTAAATTAAATAAAAATAAAAACACCTATTTTCATAGACTATACATTAATTATAAATACATATAATATTAAATTATAATACCTCTCCTAATGTTGGAGCATACAAATAACGCGAGGGATATTCAATTTCATAAGGATGCCATGGTTGTAAAATAGAATTGGGAGCATCTTGAATCTGATTTTTTTCTTCATTTTGAGTAAATTGTAAATTAACAGAAGCCCGACAGTCGTTTGCATTATATAATAAAAGTGAGTCAATAGAGGAAATATATTCTCTTGTTTGATTCTTCTCGATATAAATTTTTGTTTTTTTACTTGGTTTTGATTTAACATAATAAAATTGTAACTTTTCTTGTATATTTAAATTACTTGTATATTGTCTATTTTCAATTTTACTGTTGCTAATTAGCACTGAATCAGATTTATCTGAAATTGAAACTGGACTTTTATAAATTGTATTGGATGGAATTTTAATTCTTGATTTCGGCTGTATAACCAATTTATATTCATTATATGTATGATTTGCTGGATATTTTGCTGCAGAATATAATTTTATAGCTTTTAAATTTAAATTATTTTGAAGATATTCTAGTTGTTTTTGAAGTTTTGTAGCTCTAGTTCTAATAACTCCAAGTCTATAATACCAATTTTTCAATACTTTATATTAAATGTTTTACTTATTACATCTTTACAAAGGCAGTTTTAAGTAAAATATGTTTACCTTTTTGTATGCATAAAAATACGTTCATTTAACGAATTAAAAATGTGAGAGACTGCAAAATCTAAATTATCCAATGCTTCAGCAATTTGTACAATTGTCTCTTCTTGTCTCAAATCTTGAGGAATCACAGCTAAAAATTTTATAAATAAAAAGAATAATAAATAAATAAATTGAAATATTGTATATGATACATTTATACTTATCAAGTAACTTATATATATACAACTTCTATGTAATTAACTAACTAGTTAACTAAAAATTGTATTGATAAAAAGAAATTTTCTTTGAAAATACTTTATATTTTAAACATTTAACTATTTCCACTTACATATTTCAATTCGTTCTAGCATTTTATATAAATAAATAAAAAATATATGTACACTTATATATTTTTTAGTTATGTTTACGGCACTAATATTTAAAATATTTTAATGAACCATGGAATCTGAATCTTATTTTAGACTATTAAGTGCTGGATCACAATTATGATTTACAGGTTATATAACCTTGCTTTGTTTATGTATCATTAACTCTGTTAAGGCGATGCTGTATAAATACATATGTATAATAAGATTATACAATGCAAATTTATTTTACGTATCATATAATTACGGTAATTTAAATATTAAAAAAAAATCTTGTTTAAAATAAATTATAATAATTTAAAGTTTAATTTTTCTATAATAATTGATTTTTATTTAACATATATAATAATAAAATTAAGTATACATAGAAATT
>JAPYYT010001035.1:0-32713 GCA_030522565.1 Ceratosolen corneri
GAAAAATATATATATATATATATATATATATATATATATATATATATATATATATATATATATTTCATATTTTATTCAAATCTCTATAATTATATCTCTAGATGAAGTTATCATTCGCCGATATATGTAAGAAGATAATCTATAAAGAAGACTTTGAGCTATAAAATTATTTATAGCGGATAAGTTTATTATGTTTTTTTTTTTTTTTTCATCTTCATTAAATCATCAGAGACGATGTTTCTACTCGTATTTTCTCTCATTATTGCTCAATGTTAAAAAGTATAGAAATTTGTACCAGTCATCGAATTTTCATTGACAAATTGGCTATGAAACTTTGCATTATGAGATTTCAATTAATTTAATTTGATTATGTTTAGCTTTAAAATTTCCATCCCCTCTCTTTGATACTTTGATAATTATACTTTATTAGATGTATCTAAATTTTTTAAAGGTTGATTTGTCATTTATACGCAAACATACGTAAATTTATGTTAAGCCAATGAATTAATATTACTTATTTTGAGTGTATTGAGCACACTATAATTTAAATATTAAATATTATTGCTCACATATAAATTATTCGTTATTTTTATGTAAAATTACTTCTGACTATTGGAGCAAATATTTTAATTTTCAATATCAAGTATATCAAATCTGAATAAATTTATTGCACATAATTACATATAAACATTTATTTTTAGTTCATATGATATCACACATACTTTTTAAGACATAAATACATAAAATACGTAAATACATTTCGTTTTTCAATATTTTTTAAACAATTCAGTAATAGTTTTACTAAGACTCAACATCCAAACTGCAAATAAACGTTTAATATTTTATTATATTATTAAATTTTGACCCAAGCCGGAACTCTTTTATTTAGTGGCCACACACAATTGTCTTTATAATTTGTCTTAAATGAAAACCTCTATTCTGAATATTTTCATCCCGAGGTATTAATAAAATTATTTTTAACAGTTTTTTTTTTTCAAGTACAAATTGCTTATTTTACAATTTAATTATAATTCTATTATAACTTAAAAACGGATAATATTAATAGAAAAATAATAGCAAAATAAAATGTAACATTTTTTAAGTAACTGTTGTACAGCTGAATTGTTACTGAATATTAGCTACGCTTTCCTTTATCAATTGCTATCTGATTCCGATGAATTACATACCGACAATACAAGTGTACCACATAAAATTCACTTTTATGCTTTCGCAAGAATATTACGTTTACAAGAAATTACAAGAAATTACTTATGATTTTGGATCTTGAGTTATTTCTTAAGTCAATTAAACCCAATCGTTTGAATTTTATTGAAAGACCAATTCCTCAAAATGCTCTCTAAAACTGAAAATGTTTACTATCTTTTCTTATATTCATTATGCACAGCTAATATATTTTTATTTATCTGAAATATTATTCATATAGCAGATATGATGTAATCTTTTATATTATCTTAAAAATTGTCTCAATCATCAACATTTTAAAAATAACACTGTATCGTAAACAATTAACGAAAGCTTAATTGTTTCATTTTTATTATGAAAGACGAGTATTTTAAGCTGAAATACGTCGATAAGACTCTGAATATTGTCAAATGATATAACACGCAATTAGATAATCTATAATTCATGAGATGGCTACATGTGTGCTACACTTGCACTTAATCCGAATATGCGTTCATATAATTTTTGAATTCCAATGCAAATTATTTTCCCTAACCCTTCATAAAATAACAATTCTTTTCATTGTCAAATCGCAGAGCAGTTTCTCTATTTGGCACACGAAATTGCAAGTTTGCTCCTCGAGTCAATCGTCAATAGACATCCATAGATATTACACTACGAATACAGACGTTGATCTGCGCTGTCAAATCCCTTTTATGTAAAATAATTTATCTGAAACGTTGATTGAAATATATTCCATTGTGAATATTTCTTTATTGAAACAGCGAATTATCCATTACAGCTACATGTTTTAATTATAGCTGCTCGTATACATTGGTATATGTATTCGTGGACCTGATAGTCAAATAATAAAGAATAATTAAATAAAGAAATAAAACAAATGTAGCTAATAATTTCAAATTAAGTAAGAATTGAAAAAATAATAATAATTTTGTTTCGCGAAAAGTATATAATAAATTAAAATTGAGAAATTATAATTAAAAAAGGTTTAATTATTAAAGTAATATTAAAAATCTGTAGTATTATAATATGTACAAAACATATTTAGAGATAAAACATGAGAACAATAAATTATAATATGTTAACCGCATGTAATAGAATGTACTTAATTAAATTGAATGTAATCAATATTTTAAACATCCACGCGCGCGCACGCACGCACATGCATATATATGTATGCATATATATATATATATATATATATATATATATATATATATAAATCGTTGGTTATGCCAATCGTTTAATTAACGTATATATATTGTGAGAAAGAACCAAGAATAAATCAAAGTTTCACAAAAACAGCGGTGATAAGAAAATCTTTAACGATGTGAAAAGAAAGTACTCAGTAGAAATTGTAATATATTGGTAAAAAGGTTTTCAGTAGCGTGAGATTCAGTGGCAAAATAATTTATAGAGGAAAAAGTTTTATGTTGGACGGGTCCAGCTTGGAAATTCAGTTGCTTAAATTCAACTCAAGTAACTCAAGAGAATTTCAGCAAGTTTAATCGTGCAAAGATGTAGATTTTAAAGTCGAACAGTCAAAACTCATTAAATACTCTTAAGTATACTTTGCTCTACCATGTGTTTTAATTAATAAATACCGGGTAAACTACTATATGCACAATTATCTTCATTTGCAATTATATTTTAGAAAGGAATAAGTAGATTAATATAAAAATATATTTCTAGTTTATGAATATTAAAAAATGTCGTGAATTGTTATTATTAAAATGAATGTATTACATCAATTATATTTCTACATATTATAAACATGTACTTTCTAGTATAACATCTCTAGTTATTTTATCAGGAGATAGAGCTTTATTAAAACAACCAAGTTTTATAAAGTGTTGGTTGTATTGAAAATTAAAAAATTAATATTCATTAAATACGTGTTTATAAAAATGCCTTAATCTAAATTACAGATAAATATACGTTAAAGCAATTTAAAGACAATTTAAAGTATCAAGCTATCATTACTAAAGATGCATTTCGTTTTTAAATAAAATATTTGAAAATATCTGCTTATCAGCGTATTCTTATATTTTTCGAAATTTATTTTTCATTAGTATCCCACGTACGTACTTACTACAAATACATTTTTTATTATAAATTTTAGCGAAGACAATAAATAGATCTTTATTTATTTTCTTTAAATTGACGTAGACTCCATAAATATATCCTGAAATAAAATAAAAATGCAGATATGAGTTAACTAATAAACGACGATCGGAAAAGCTCGGAGGGATCACAGATCAAGATTGATTGTCTTAGATCGTCTAGTTTGACGGTCCCTTTCATCAGTTTTTTTTTATTCACACGCTTACGAATATGTAACAAAGACCAATATGCAACAATAATTATACTCGTAATTTTATATATTTACAGAGCCAATTATAATGAGATATAAATTTATTTATTTATGAGTACAGCTAAATAATATTTTGACGAAGAGATATGGGAAGAAGAATGAAACAAAGTCTTACAGTAAATGTAAATATATATGATTCTAGTATTAATTATGAATTTTATTTAATATTATGAAAGTTATTCAATCATAAAATTCAATTTGCTATACTATTAAAATGAATAATTATGGAGCTGCATATAAAATGAAAGCACAAAAATGTAAAAGTGAAGATTCTTTAAATTAAATTAAATAAATATGAAAAAATTCAGTTATTTAGGCAGAGAAAATAAATAGCTTGCCAAAAGTGAATTGCCATATAAAGTAGTAACGTGTTTTGCTCATTACAATCAAACGTTGTGTTGTAGTTGTATTTCCTTAATTATGTAATATCAATTTATTATAAATAATTTTTATTATCACAAGATATTAAAAAAAAAATAATACACGAAATTAAAAAAAATCATGTATTTGTCTAATTAGCCTTTCAGCAATTAAATATCAAATAGAACAATAAAATAATATTCAAAATGCATTATTCGTATAAATATAATGACATAACAGATGTGGTAATAAAATATATACCAATATAAACAATATAAAACTTGGCAATACGTGTACCAATTAGCAATTAATTATATTATTTAAATTTGTCAATGTGAACTGCAAGATGTAAGATAGAGATGTAAATTCCTACTTTGTAGAAAGCAATTAACAAATTATTGGCTACTTGCTTCTTTGTCCTAGTACAATTAATTATTATTTTAGATAAGTGTTATGGATATGTAGAGATTATTTTTTTATTTTTGGTGCTTTTACGGAAACTTTTGATGCAGTTACTTTTGCGTGTATTTTGAGTTACTAACCATATATTTCCATATTACAGGTAAAATTGTATATATATATATATATATGTACATTTAATAATAGGATAGCTGTAATACTTTTAAAACATAGACAAGATCTGCAATATTATTATAAATCTTACCCACAATAGTATATCTAAAGGATTTTGAATTTACGTGAGATAATATAACGTGAGTTGACTATCTATTACAACCGTAAGCTTGAAAAATATTCAATTTGAACGGTAGACCAAGATTACTTAAAGTGAATTTCGATAAAGTGAATTTAAAAAGATAAAAGGCTTATGATGCGTCGCAATCCAGCTTGAATTATTCCCTCCATTAGCATTTATCAAGACAAAGATGGAATGAGCAGTAGGGTTGGGAAGTAGATTGGACCGTAGTTTCTTGTACTTAACCAATGAGTTCTGGTTTCATTAGTTATACAGTGGAGTTAAAGCATGTCTTTTTTGACAAGCCTTTTATTTTGCAAGGCGGCTCTCGTGTTAATCGTGATATTTCTAGTTGAAAGATGTAGAGCCGACGAAATTCTCGGATGCGGTGGCTTTATTAAAAGTCATGCCGACATCGATTTCAGTCAAGTCACTGTCAAAATGTAAGTTTTTTATTCCTAACCTAAATCTCTGTTCCATTGCCAATAATGATTGTAAGAAATTATGTGAAAGTACTGGCAATTTTATTATTTGTATATCAAGCTAATTTAATTTATTTAATTTTTATCTTTTTAAATGCTTTCAAATGGCGTTATTATAGTTTTCGAGTTGATTGCTGTGTGCGTGAGATAGCCAAAATTGTTTGTATTTTGAATTCAACTCTTAATTAAAATCATAGTAAAATAATTTTGACTCCATAATGAGGAACATATCATTGTACTGCTGAATGTCTAATGTTTTAAAATATAAAATTGTTTATATGTTTGTGTATAAGTGTTATAATGCGCATATAAATATTATATTTTTGTGAAAAATGCTTTGTATCGTAGGTACACGAAGAGTGGAAGCTTGAAAGATCAAACCGAATGTGCTCCGAATACAGGTTATTATTTCTTGCCTGTTTACGATAAAGGAGAATATCTTTTAAAACTAGAACCACCAAGAGGTTGGAGTTTTGAACCAACAGAAGTCGTACTTAACATTGATGGTTCAAATTCGGATCTTTGTAGTCAAGGGAAGGATATTAATTTTATTTTCAAAGGATTTGGTATTACCGGTAAAGTTATCACCGATACGCCATCAAATACAGGACAATATCCTAAAGGAATATCTGTTTTATTGTATGATAAAAGTAATAAAACACTTCTTGGATCAACTGTTACATCGGAAGGTGGTGTATTTTCATTTACACCTGTGCAACCTGGAAAATATGTACTTGTTGCTAGTCATCCAACGTAAGATGTAAATTTTCGTATACAATAAATATTTAAAATTATCATAAAACGTTAAATATATATATAGATAGATAAATTTTAAGTATGAAATAGTAGAATAATATTTAAATATTTTTATCGATAAAACATAAATTGAAATAATCAAATATTAAAATAATATTAATAGAAGTACAGTTCATTAATTATATGCTACACTTTTCAGATGGCTTATGGAGAAACATTCGACGACTGTTACTGTACGAGAAGGTAATACAGAATTAAAAGATGGAGAATTGAGTGTATTTGGCTTTGATGTTAGTGGGCGTGTTACAACTATCGATGAAGAACCCGTAGGCAGGGTATTGTTCCTTCTATTTGGTGTAAGTATATTTATGCATTGAATAATGTAAAATAGTTTTCTAATTTAATTAAGTTGCCAAATATAGTATTTGCGTTAAAAGCAGATTATTTTTATTTGTTAAATAAATTTATTTATATATAGCTGAATGGTCATTGATCTCTATGATTTAAAAATATACTCGCAAGAAACAAATTAAGCAAACTATTTGAAAAAATATTTTAATTAGCATGTTTTAATCTGTATCAGTTATAAAAAAAGTTGATTATTATTTATACTATTTAATCATACGACAGTTACATTTAAAGTATCTATAAATAATAGTCTATATACTGTTGCAATATGTATTGTAGGTTATTAAAGTAGCTTTAGCATATTTTAAGAAAGTGCATTAATTTTTCTTCTATTAAATGCAAGTTACTATTGTTTCATATTATGTTATTTAATATCATTGTAGAATGGACGAGGGAAAAATTGTGCTACAACTTCGATGGAAGGCTTTGATTCAAATAAGAAACCATTGTGTCATGTCACATCTGATGAAACAGGCAGATTTTTGTTTCCAGCACTTTCACCTGGAGAATATACATTGATACCTTACTATGCTGGTTCAAGGACGAAATTCGATGTTAAACCGTCAGAACTTCCATTCACTGTCAGTCAAGATAGTTTAATTTTATTTCAAGAGTTCAAAGTTACTGGATTTACAATCAGCGGGAAAGTTATGGCATCGATTAACCCACCGATTCCCTTAGCTGGAGCAAAAGTATATTTATCTAAGAAACAAATTGGTATTACCGATAATAATGGAGCATATAAAACTGACAATATAAAAGCCAAACAGTACATGTTGTATGCAGAAGCAGGTGAGTAAATCTTATAAGACGGTAGTATTTAATGTACTTATATAAAAAAATAAATTTTTTTCTTAATTTTAATGGCTCGAATAAATTGGTTTTATATTTAGAGGTTTGTTTAGAGTTAATAAATGAGATATAATGAAAACAACTTTTCAGATGAATATATATTTTAAAAGCATTTTTTACATTTTTACATATCGGTTTCTAATGGCTAAAATTTTGTAACTTGACATTTCATGGTTAATTACAATTTATTCTATATTTAATTTATTCAGATGATATGCAGTTTGAAGAAAAATTAGTAAAAGTCTCACCAAGTAATCCTGAATTGCCCGTGATAACTCCAATAGCTTATAATGTTTTTGGGAAAGTAACTTCAACGACGAAAGAAAGCCTACAAAATCGAAAAATTTTAATAAAAAACACGTCCTCCAACATTCAACAAGAAGTAGAAATTAATTCAAATACTGGTGAATGGACTATTTACCTTGCACCCGCTAAATATCAGTTAAATGTTATTGTTAGCGACGAAGAGAAAACCAAGGGCTTACAGTACGTATTCAATATTTTATATTAAATGAATATTTAATCAATTAAAATAAAAAAGATTTTTTTAGATTTTTTCCTCTTCAACGTGTAATCGATTTGACTTCCGCGCCATTAAAAGATGTCAATTTCTTGCAACTTAAGGCAACTTTAAAAGGTGCCATAATCTGCTTACCAAATAAAGATTCAATAGACGAATGCACCCAGACTCAAGTAACTTTGAAAATGGTCGATGGTATCGTTGAAACGAAAACAGTCAAAGCTAAAGGTATGCTTATGTCATTTAACTTAATGGCCTGTTACATATGTAGTTAAAACGATGTAATGTGATTGTTACAGCCGGTGAATATATCTTCAAAGACGTCTTACCAGGTCAATACGACGTCATAGTAGATACTGATATTTTTTGTTGGGATAATTCAAATCATCAAATAGTTATTGCATCTGAAAAACCACCAAATGAGCCAGTCTTCTGGCAGACAGGATTCTCCATCACATTTATTTCATCTCATGATACGAAGTTGGAGTATTCGATTCCTAATCAACCCAATAAAAAAATGTATTTCCAGCTTGTAAAAGGAAGCACGAGACATTGTGTTCCCGTATCCGGCAAATATGATTTCCAGCCAAAAGGATGCCACAAATATTCGAAATCTATATACACATGGAATACGAATGAACGAACACCAATTATACTTTCATCGGTTGAACATTTACAAAAGGGAATTATAATAAGTCCTATTGCCGTTGACGGTGTCTCAGTTAGAATTACAGCAGAATCTGAAGCGCAGGTGCCGATAGTGTAAGTATAGTTCGATCCTAATTTTTTTTTTTTTTTTTGATCCTTTAAATAACAAGTCCACATACTTTAAATATTAGATAAAATATTTTCCCTTTAAATTAATGAAAATTTCAAAGAAGAATTTAAAAAGATTCTCTTTTTGTTTTAATAAAATGAAAATGCAATACAATAAGATTATTATTAAATTTTTTAATATAACTTGCGCTACAAATTTACAAGTATTTAAAATTATTGAACATAATGAAATTAAATTTACGCTGTTTTCTATATATATATATATATATATATATATATATTAGTATCATAATCAATCTTCATAAACCTGATAGCTCTTGGGTAATTAATTTTAGATCTGCTAAAACTCATTGTAGTTAGAAAAATGTATTTGTTTTAAATATTTAGTTTTTTAATTCGTAAGAAATCAGATAATTTAATTTGTCCTGATGAATATAAACTTATTAATTTAAATATGTGTGATATCATAGATAAGTTTATTTTATATAAAGCTATATTTTTATAATTATAAGACAGATCATCATTATATACGTTACAAATACGTTAGACGATAATTTTAATTTCACGAATGTCATGAAATTTTTAATTTATCTTTAACATTATAATGATATTTAGTTGATAAAAATTTTCATTATCAATTTGCTCTTCCCTTTAGTCATTCAAATCTCAAACCCGTTCGAGAAGGCCAACTTTATAAGTATATTTTTTCTTTCAATGCCATAACTGGCGAAAAATATGTAATATCTCCGTCCTCGGAAGTTTTATTATTCGAGCCATCTTCCCTTAAAATAACCGGCCCGGAGGAATGTGAAAATGATGTAACAATCTTTCGTGCAGAGCAAGGAAAGGTAAGTTTGTTTTAATGCCTAGATAATATTAAAAAAAATTATTGAATATATATATATATATTGTAATACTATAATGTTACATATTACTTACGTAAGGCTTACATTTGAGCATTTATGTAATTAAGCTCTATTGAATTTGAATTTTTGTTTTGCTTTATTTAGATTATTAGCGGTTTTATACATCCCCTATTGGAAGGTGTAGCAATAAAGATTTTCGGAAACGATAAGGAAGTTCCCATTCATACGTTAGTCACGCAGCAAGACGGGACATTTAAAGTTGGCCCTCTGGATGGAAGAATAGATTATAGGTATAATGATTATTATTGTTTGCAATCGACGTTCAATTAAATCCCAGCTATTATATTTAAGAAAGAGTTTCCCTCTCGATTAGAAATCCAATTATATTAAAACTTTCAAAACAATATCTTAAATGCCCATAATGTTTTTTTTTTCATTTACAGTATTACGGCGGAAAAAGAAGGCTTTATTTTAACACGTGATCATAGATTACAGGATTATAAATTCCTTGCCCGTAAATTGGCTGAAATCAGTGTTAAAGTTGTCGATGCATCCGAATCCACTCCATTACAAGTATGTGCAATGAAAAAGTGATCCATTCAAATTAAAGTTATTAATGCGTTCGTTAACATTTTGTTCTTAACGTCCTTACCAAAAGCGAAAATTATTTAATGAAGCGAAAATTGTGTTTCTTTATAATTGACAGCAGTGTGTCCAGTAATTGTAATTCGTGTGCCTTATTTTTTAGGGTGTCTTGCTATCTCTTTCCGGAGGTGGGGGCGCACCTCACAGCTATCGCAAAAACATCATGACCGGAGAAGAAGGTAAACAGATCTTTAATTCCCTTTCTCCCGGCGACTACTACCTTCGACCAACAATGAAAGAATATCGTTTCGAATCGTCGTCGAAAATGATCCGAGTCGAAGAAGGTAAAACCGTTTCCGTGACTTTTGTCGGCCGGCGAGTTGCATTCAGTGCTTACGGCGTGGTCACATGCTTAAATGGAGAACCCGAGAGTGGCTTATTAGTTGAAGCACGTGGCCAGAACGATTGCGCGGATCTGCAGGAGGAGGCAACAACCAAGGAGGATGGAACGTGGAGAATTCGGGGTCTTGAGCCCAAGGTAAAAATATTTTTTGAAAATGTCAGCGTTCCGCTTGATTCACACTAACAGGATCGACAGCGATAATTCTCTCTGGAGTAAGACTTTCCATTCAATTCTACTACGATTCTCTGCATTTTGAAAAGAATACTCGAGTTTATTATCTTAGAGCAATAGTACGTAATGGTATAAGAATGGTGTAAAGCATTCGTTAAATGTGATATTTTAATCAAATAACGTATTGACCGTTGCTCCACTCAACATGTCAACGTATTTATTTTCAGTGTATATACGCCATTCGACTAAAGTTAAACGAACAAGACTCAAACAGCCGAAACTTGAGAGCCATTCCAAGTTCTATTGCCGTTCAAGCCACTCAAGATATTCACGACATCAAACTTATGGCTTTGCAGCCCGTATCTCGTACCGATGTGTCTGTTAGAATTATTTCCAATCAGCTGGAGAATTATCGCACGTTACAGGTGATTCGACTAACATTTGCATGTTACCATTTATTATCTACCAATTAACCAAGAACTTTCAGTTTTGAATTTATTTGAAGCTGTTGTAACGTGTAATTTTTTTTTTTAATCTCCATTTGATATTGCAGGTTAAACTTTATCGCGAAGATGTACTAGACTCACCGATTCACGTAGCGAAATTGGAAAGCCAATACTTGACGAAGATGAACAGTGCCGGCTATCTTATTCACTTTCCGCCTCTCCAAGCCGATGGAAAGAAATACTTTGTCCAGCTCGAGACTTCCCTTTCCAAGTTAACGCACGAATACAAGATTTTACCGGTCTACTTCGAGGCGAACTCCTCGTTTAAGTTCGTCGACTTGCGCTTTAACGCTGAGCGTAAACACGATCAGGGCGACGCCAATCAAATCACATTCGTGCCTCTTCCTCTTATCATTCTTGTGACCATCGCCTTCTTTCAGCGCGAGGCACTCTCCGGCTGGCTGAACACGACTATTGAAAAATGGTCCAAACGACCTTCCCCCTCGATAAATAGAAACTCCCAAGGCATTCCAAATGTACTAGCAGCAACTGACTCGAGAGCAGACGATATTATAGTGGAGCAGATAAAAAATATAAATAGCAAGAGTAGTAAAAAAATCAAGCCTCGAAAAACGTAGTGGCAAAGTTATTGCTTAGAATGTTAATTTTAATTGCAGATTGTGTAATGCAATTTATACAATTTTATTATGCAATATGATGTTTGATGTTAATTTTTTTTTTATTTGTTTCTTTGCGAGTATAGTTTCGAGGGAAAATCTTTTAGAGCGGTACAATGAAGAAAGATTAACTAATTTTTATTTGTTTGCATGCAAACACTTAAGCATAGTTAATATAAACTTAGTAAATTATATTTAACATAGAACATTTCGATTTGTATTCTTCAGTACATTTTTTTATGTACAGAATTTAATATGTAAATTATAAAAATACATTGACATAGTCAGTTCTAACATTATAATACTTTTTATTAATAGCAGATATGCTTTTAAGGCAGTCGCATTGTTTCGATTCTCATAAGTGATTTTTTGATCATTTTCTTTTGAAATGAAAAGAAAAACAGAACTTATTAAATTTTTGCAGAATTTAAACAAAATTCATCTGATTTATATTTTAAGTAATGGGGTTCAGTTGTCTTTAGAGCTTCAACTTATAAATTGGGAGAAACTTTATGAGAATCATTTATGATCCAAAAATAAAACATTGAAACAAATATTTAGTTCAGAAATATTTTTATTTTCACGCAAGTAAGAATATTCAGAAGATATATATATATATATGTATTTTCATATATATATATATTTTCATTCGCAATTTTGAATCAATTGGTAAAGATTTTTCAGCTATAATTAAAAAATTTTTTTTCATAATACTTTTTACTAATGTTTTAAATTAACTTATAAGAATTTAAAATTTTGTAAATAATATAATTTAATTTAGGCTGTTATGTTATTCGTTTTTTTAAACCGCTTTAAAAAAATTTTCGATATATCTACGTTGTAGATTCATGTTTGTTTACTTTATCTAATAATTTATTTAAATAATAAAAATAATATTTTATGTTGGACTTTCAAATTTTACTTGCATACATTGTAATGCTTTAATTATTGAGTAAAATTAAATAAAGTAAAAACATAATAAATTAATGAGTAAAATAATTTCTATAATGTTGAATAAGCATGATTTTTGAAAATTGAAAATTACTTCAAATATATTCAATATCTTAAATTTCTTATTATAGATAGAACTTTTAATTTATATTAACATCTTTAATATTAAATTGTATTAATTTTTGTTATTGTTTTTTTTTTTTTTTTTTTTTTATAAAATTTGAATATTAATTTTGAAAATATCGAATGAGGCTACTCAATTAATATTGAAGTCTATTGTTCTATAGAGAAAATTAAAAAAATGTGTGTAATTTAAATGGGCACGATAATAATTTTATTATAATTACTGTATATCAAATTTTATACTCATCATATTAGCAAATAAATTATTTATACGTAAGTGAATATAAAATATGAATTTAAAAATTTATATAAGGAATTTTTGATAAATATTTACATCCATTTAAGCGAAAGAATAAAGTTTACAATTTAATTATATTTAACATTGTTTGTAGAGTAACTTTTCATTCAATCTTCCACTCTATTCTTTATAAAAACTTATAATTAGTTGCTAAATAAATTATGTTTGACTTCTTTTAATTATATCACATTTATTTAATTGCTCTTCAATGTTTAATGTAAAGTGATTTCAATGCTTGTAATAATAATATACGTAAGTGTAAAGATTTATCATAAGTGCCGACTTATAGAGGTGTCTCATCCGAACTAATGTAATGTAAATATTACACTTTAAATTGTAAGCAGTCATTCCTAATTTATTAGAAACAATAAATATTTTGATTTAATCGTGGCATTTATTTCTAAAACTGAATACCAAGTCTTTTTATGCATCCAATAAGCACGTAGTTTAAGAATAATTATATAAACTGTGTATATGTAAGTAATTAAATGTTACAATAAAAAAATAAAAAATACGTAAAAGTGACGGGAAAGGAGGAATCGTTAGCAAGAAACCAATCGGATTTGTGTCAATAACGGGACAGACAGTGTAATCCTTCCTTTTCGACGTTCGTTCTTTCCTTCTTCCGTGAATTGAGGAAGTTCGAGTCGATAGATCTATTTGCGATCATTGTTCAACTATTTCACCTTTGGATAAGCTTGCAAGCGTCGATTTACAAGGAGATTTTATGTCGCTACCTTGGCTTCCCTATATGCACTCTGACGGACAATAAATAAACATAATTTTTAATGCAAATCGAGCAAGAATCTCAACTAGATCTTTGAAAAAGGTTTTATTTAATTCTCTCTCAATAGCAAATAAAATAAATTGACTTTTCTAATGATTTCATATTATTATTTTATACTTAGTTCAATGTATAATATTAATAAAGATGGTATAATTTTGGTTAAATCAAGCGGTGCTCAATATTTTCAATACAACCAATGTACAAATGGACATTATTTGCGTAGTATCTTTTATTCGTATTAAAAAAAAAATATATATATATATATATAAATCATTAAAAATGTATAATGTATAGGCGTATTATTTAGTTTATTAGATTAACGTGTATTATTAGATGTTTATTTACAAATGATAATAGTTCTTTAGAATTTGTAAATTATGTAAATGCTGGTATAAATGTGAATTTATATATTGTAAATGAATTGTTATTCATGAACGTAATATTCTTCAAACTATCTATAAATTTCTATAAATGGTGAAAGTTTCCAAATTAATACCGCAAATGTTGTAAATTATCTTCAATTAAATTATCGATTCGGATTCAATATACGCGAGTACTTTGATTAAATTCATTAGAGATTACATATTCTTGGAGATTACCAAAATTAAATTACTATGACTATTAAGAGTTAGTTGAAAAGGCACCATTACATCTGCAATATCCCTTCTATCGTATATTAACGAGTAAGGTCTACAAGCTCCCAGACATCTCCCCTGCTTTTATTCAGACCATTATGAGAGCATTATTGAGTGGGGGGGAGAGTTATTTTTACACTTGGGATTCAAGACTTAACTGAATAACCGAGAGAAAAGAGTCCTATAAGTGTCAGTACTTCTGTCAGTGCTGGTGTTTATCTATAAGTGGCAATAAGCAAATGAAAATATTCATCTCCCAAAGTTTTTGGATTTAACTGATTTCACGTTAAAATGACGTATTTGCTTTTATCGAGGGTTTTTTTCCTTTTTGTCAGTGTCATACTTACGTGCACCGGCAAAAATGTTATTCTGATTGTTGCGGATGATTTGGATTTGATTCTCGATGGAATGGTAATGTTGTGTACAAAACTTTATATCAAATCAAAATTGCTTTATAAATCCACTCTGTCGATTAACTTTTTACTACTTTGGAATTTAAAATATTATTTTAATGAAAAATTACTAAATATTTGTTATAGTATATATTATTACGTTCATTATTACGAAATTGTAAATGCATTATTCCATTCAACTACAAAGGGTTACAATTTCAAATCACAAAGAAAATAAAAATTGCTTATTAAAATTACATAATTGTTTGACATTATTCGTTTTTATGATTAATATCAATTATTAAAAACGACTTCTCATCTGTTCTTCGTATTTTTTATATCCTAGACGCCATTAAAATCAACAACAAAATTAATCAAAGACGAAGGAGTTGCCTTTCAAAATGCTGTAAGTTCACAAACTACAATTTACTTTTTTACAATATGTTACGTACATTGAAAATAAGGAAGTAATGAGCATAACATTTAAATTTCCAAGCTGATCAAACTATGAAAGTTTAGAAAGCGATAATTTATTAATTTAAGTAAACACATTAATTGAGTTATTAGATTTATTTATCATTGTATTATTATCATTCAAATATTAGTTCTATCCAGGCAATTATGTACATTTGACATTAACTATTTAATTCTTTGTCTACATTTTCTTATACAAATGAGCCATATTATGCAAGCTATACAATATACTATGAATAAAAATCTCGTGAAAATATCATAATGTAAAATTGTTGAAAATTGGAGATGAAAATATATTTATTCTGAAATATTATACACTCGTTTAACCTCACACTTTAGATAGTAACGAAACAAATAATGAAATGTTTTTAAAAAGATATTAAAATTCACTGATAAAATGGCAATTCTTGAGGCATTATGAAAAAAGTTAGGTATCAAAAGTAGATGTAAATTTAGAACTTTATCGTTAATAGTTCAACTTAATTCACACTTTTCATGCATAAATGATATTCAATTAAATAGAATTAAGTCTCTTTTTAAAACATTAATTTTATCTATATAAAATTTTTATCCAATACTTTCGCACATTAAACTCTCTTCATTTATTGTTGTATAATTTAATAAAATAACGTATTTAATAAAATACGCATTAAAAAAATAATGGTATTCTTGCTCTGATAAAACATTATTATAGTAAAATGACTTTGATTAGTTTGCTGCAGTGCCCGTGTGTTGCCCAAATCGCGCGACAATTTTGACAGGCAAGTACCAGCATAATCACAGAACATTAAATAATTCTTTGGAAGGTGGCTGTAACAGTGTGAATTGGCAGCAAGCACAGGGAAATGTAACTTTTGCTGCAATCTTAAAAAACGAGCTTAATTATAAAACATTTTACGCTGGAAAATACTTAAATAAGGTGATAAACATTTATTATTGTTACATTAAGATAAACTTTACATTAAAATTTATGTATCTTGCAATAATTTATTAAAATAATATCTTATGCTTGTAAGATGTATGCATTTATATATATATATAAGATTTTCTTTTCAATTGATAAATTTAGTATTTTAATAAGTGCTTTACATCTGAAATTTTCAATTTCCCATTAATTTGAGAGATTAATTGTGATTTATTTTTCTCAGTATGGACACAAGAATGCCGGAGGTGTGGCTTATGTTCCACCTGGATGGGACAAATGGTATGGATTAGTCGGAAATTCAAAATATTACGACTATTCTTTGTCTGTAAATGGCGTTGAGAGAAAGTATGGATCAGAGCCGAGTAATTATTTGACCGATGTTATTGTTAGTAAAAAAAATTACTAGTTTCATATTATTTAATTCGTAAGGTTTTTTTTTTTTAATAGTGAAAATAACTTTATTCTTAAATTACGAAAAATATTCGATTGAAAGAATAAACATCAGCAGTTAATTTATTAAATTAAATGGTAAAAGTGCACAACACTAAATAAATACACGTAATGTGATTTAATAATTGATGTGAAAAATATCCAATTAAGATATCAGTTTATATTATTAATTATTACTTATTAATAAGTTTTCATTTTACATTTACATAAATTGCATTAAATTTTAATTACATATTTACTTGTATTAGATTTATTGTAATGTTTTTCATTTTCTTACATTATAATACAGAATAAAAATGTTTATATTTAATTCAGTTCCTACGGAAAAAATAGTTATATGCAAAACAATTGTCTCTACAAAAAAGTATTTTCAATAAGTACTTGTTTTTGAGATTGGGAACATTTTCTTTTGCATTTTAAAGATTCAAAATAAAGTAGATTTAATAACCAAGTATTAGACTTTTGTTGAATAATTTAAAGACGCATATCGTATGTTACACTTTCCTTATATTAATGCGACATATATATTTAGTATATATATATATATATATATATATATAGAGTAATGTTTGAGTGTGCGTAAAATACTTGTGTTGATTGATTCACACCTTACGAACGAATAAAGTCTACAACATTAAGGCCAACGAATTCGAATTATAATTTTTCCATTATCAATAATACTCGTGAAATTATTGAGTTGTTCTCTATTTCATTTCAGAAAAATTTTTCCAATAACTTTATCAAAGCTCAGAATAAGAAAGAACCATTTCTGATGGTACTTGCCCCACCAGCACCTCACGAGCCATTTACTGCGGCACACAGACACACCGACAAATTTAAAGGTGTTAGAGCCAAGAGAACGAAGAACTTCAATATACCAGCTGGAAAGGTCATAAGTACTACTTGAAACTTTAACTTGGCTCACTTCAGTGCAAATCAATGAATCTATAAGAAATTATATCATCATTTTTATATTAAAGATCGTGGACTATAGAGAAAATATATGCTTACAAGGAATAATTAACTATGTAAATATTATTGTCCGTATAATTGTTGCAATTAATCAATTCTCTTCATTAAAACGTGTGTTATGACTTGAAAATATTCACACTTCTTACATAAATGGTCGATGGTACATTCGGAATGTTTGAAAATATTAGAATTCCCTGATATTGAATATTTCACATTAATTTAAGAAAATTAAGTTAAATTTTTAGAGTTAAGAATGTGGTAAATTAAATTTAATTGATTTAAACCTAATTCTAATTGTGCTTTATTTATAATTATATTTATTCGATAGAACTATGACTTGTCAAATATAATCTGACATTTATACAGGCAATTGGATATGATTATTTAAGATTGCATAAATGAAAAATTTGGTATTGAAATAACAAATACTTCATTAAATTTTTGTTAATAGTTAATTTTGTACTCTCAACACAATCTGTAATTTCATTTTAAAAAAGTGTTAAAAAAGTGATAAGTAATGTATAAAAAAAAGTTATTCATGCAAAAATGTATACTCATAGAAGCGAAATGCAGATAAGAAAACACAATAAATAATACAAAGAAAAATAAACGTTTTACTCGGAAGTATTTGATAATTTTTAATATTGGGTTAGGACTGAAACTCAAGTTATTAATTTGTAATTATCCTTTAACAATAATATGCCTTTTAATAAAATCTCTATATTAATAACAGTTATTATATTAATAAAAAGACACTGAAATCCACTCGAATAATTGAAATTAACAAATTTTATTTTGAAAGAAGAGGGCAATTTTACTTTTAATTGAAAATTACTTTTATGTTTAGGGTAAGCATTGGCTTGTTAGAATGGAACCTTCGCCACTGCCTCCTGATATTGTAAAGAATATCGATGAGATTTACAGAAAACGTTGGGAGACTCTTTTGGCCGTCGATGAATTGGTGGAATCTGTGTATATGCAATTAAAAGCTAAGGGATTGCTAGATAATACATACATAATCTTCACGTCTGACAATGGTTTTCATGTTGGTAAATATTATATTATTCTTAATGCGAGCCAGTAATATTTTCCTAAATAGCTCGATACAATTGTTTAGGAAGTGATTTTCATTAGTAGCCCTCTACAAACTAACGTCAACCGAGATATTCTCGCGACTTCTCAATTCATTAATCTTTAGAATCAATTAATTAGAATAAATAAATTAATAAAAGTAATTTAGATCGATGTTTAACGATACGTTTAACGCACAATTTGTTTTATGTTTCGTGCAAAGTGTGAAATGAAGCTAAATAGCCGTTATATAATTCGCCTTAAACGAATAACTAGATTTTTAAATTTATATTCGCGTAAAGACAGATACAACTGTCTCTCTAAAATATTAGAAAATCAACATTATTTAACAATGTCTAAAGGAATTTACAAGCCTCTATTTAAATGCATATTCATCTAAGCGTTGCAACTTTTAAGGAAAGTAACCCCCACCGAGTTGCATTTTCTTAAAAATTAATGATGACGCCATTGTTTTGAATTTGACCAGGCCAGTTCAGTATGCCATTCGACAAGAGGCAACCTTACGAGACAGACGTGCGCGTGCCATTGCTCATCCGAGGTCCAGGCATTGAACCCAATTCCGAAGTCCGATCGGCCGTGAGTAGCGTCGATTTATTTGCAACAATTATGGACATTGCGGGGATCCGGAAGCCCTCCGATGGCATATCCCTCCTCAAAAATAAGAGCAAGGACCGAACTGTGCTCATCGAGTATAAAGGAGAGAAAGCAGAGGGCATCCCCGACTCTGGCTGTGAGACCGACAGCGATCTCAATCTCAATGTAATAATTTCAATTTGGTATTTTCATAGTTAATAGTTTGAATTGGCGAACGGTTAATTGGGAGGCTGGCGAATGGGGTGTTGATTCTCTTGGAGAATTAAATGGCTAAAGTTGAGATGTAAATGGGAAGTCATTGTGATCTACGATTAGAAGTAAATTAAAGCAAAATGAGAATTAGAGGAGTTAATTTTTGTCGATTAATGTTTAGTATAAATTAGCGTGTAAAACACGATGTTGGAGTGTGTTTGGAAAACCGAATGGATCTTATCTTTGTGCAATTTAGTGTTAATTATGTTTTGCAATATTTTCCCGGCCAATGTCAATTATGG
The DNA here is from genome assembly GCA_030522565.1 of Ceratosolen corneri. Taxonomy (NCBI): domain Eukaryota; kingdom Metazoa; phylum Arthropoda; class Insecta; order Hymenoptera; family Agaonidae; genus Ceratosolen; species Ceratosolen corneri. Next base: position 19,762 of record JAPYYT010001035.1, read on the forward strand.
CTGCTTATATGATTTTTGTAATAATTTTCTCAACAGCTGTGCAAGAAAGATTTTGCGTGCAAGTGCCAAGATTCTAAAAATAATACGTATAATTGTATACGACGAGTTGCCGACGATCACAATAACGTATTTTGCGTATTTCTCGACAACGAGGTAACTCCATGGCTATATTATTCCAATAATTCCTTATATCTTTAGTTGGCTTGAGGAAAATTGAGACGAAACAATATTTTTAAGAAAGACAATTCTTTAATACAGTATCATCAGTTTGCAATTATGTTGGTAATAATTATTTTAGTAGCTATATAAAAATCATTCTTTTTATCTTACTTAAATGAAAAATGTTCGATCGTTTTAGCTCAAGCAACGAACCACAATAATAACAATAATAACAGCAACAATAATTGCATTGCATGCCATTGAAACGTATTTTCAAATTTGTTTAACCGAGTATCGTTTGTTTACAGAAATTTGTGGAATTTTATGACATTTCAAAAGACGAGTTTCAAATAGAGAATTTAAGCGGGACGTTGACCAGTAACAGGCGACATAGATTCAGAAAACGACTGGAGAACATGTCTCATTGTCAGAACCAGAATTGCGTCAAAACTGCCAAAATTAACTGAAGATTAAAAGATTTAGTGACCCCATTGGGGAATTTTCTTATGTTACGTCAGAAAGACTAGTTTTTGTTTTTGTTTTCTTTTTTTGTTTTATTTACTCAAGTATCATGGATTATGAACAAATGTAAATATACGAATTTTTATACACATACGAACGAAAGGCATTGATTTATTAATTGACTTGAAAACTCTCTCAAAGCATTAATGTTAGCCATTAATTTCAACGTCATTGTAAAAGAGCCACTCGGCCTCTTATTATTTAGTTGCGTATTGCTATTGAGAAGGCTTAGAGGAGCGACCGACAAGCAAATAAATAACGAAAAATCAATATGCCGTCAGTCTGTTCTGGGCATCCAAGTTCTAAAAGTGTGGCGCGGGCACCAGAACTTTCCGACTGAGAACTATGCATTACAACGAGTCACAAAGCACATAAATCGCAGCTCATTGCGAGCGAAAACATTGTCAAGCGAAGCTCGTAACAAGCGATACAAGATATCAAGCCAGCACCCCCCCCCCCCCACTAAATGCTCGAATCCCGATTCACATAAGAATATCTCGAGGAATTAAATTTTCCCGAATCTCGCTCGCCCGTAGCTCTCCCTCGATATCACTTGGTCGTATCTCCCCGCGCATTGCCCAATGACGCGCGGCCGAGCTGTTTTCATAGCAAATATTTTTATTGAGATCCCCGACGACTACGGCATTTGAATACATCTGAATAGCGATGCCGCGGTGGCCGTGAAGAAGCTCCGCCAAAGGATCTGGACCGCTGCCGAGCTTACTCTTATCGACGACGACGACGACGCTGCGTTCCACTCGCAATTCAATGTGGAATGATCGAGCGAATAATGCGAGATAAAAAGAGGGTGGGTGGGAGGGGGTGGGTGGAGACGGGGATGTCTGCTGATTCACACGGGCGGCACTACCCGGAGCTCCTCGTCCGTTTCACTTCCACTGGGCTCCACCTGATCACTCGCCTTCCACATCTTTGTTTCATCCTTCTCTTCTTTCGTTCTCTTCTTTCGTTCTCTTCTTTCGTTCTCTTCTTTCGTTCTCCCATCTTTGAGTATCCAATTTGTAATGCATTTGTAATGCTCCCACCCCCGTTCCCACCCCCGTGCTCGCAGTCCTGTTTGCCACGTGGAAAGTCAGTGGCCAAGACTTTTGGCTCGACGAATGCGGCGAGCTTGGCCCGAGCCCCGCCATTTTCGCCACTTGATACTTCATCCCCCGTAGAGTAACCTTGGATTGCTGGCCTCGAGCGGGGCGTGGTGGCGAGACAGTCTCCGCGTATGAGCCGGAGGAGCCTCGTGGCAGGGACTAGGAGCAGCGATTAAAAGCGTCAGGATGTTTGCCAGCTACGCGGGGCCACCATTCCTTTCGTAACACCCAGCCGTGCAGACATGCATAATGACGGCTTTATCATTTTAAGTTTAGGCTGGATTTTAAGTTTAGGCTGCGCGGGGGCCATCGTGAGCCCGGTGGCCAATCCGCAGCATCTGCGCAAACGATTAAACAGATCCTCCGAGTGTACAAACAGTGCCGACACGTCAATGGGCCTCTCTCACGCTAACTTGGGCATTAAAAGGAGCGCACACGGACTGCGATTCGTACCCATGTACCTTTATGATGCGCGAGTATAAAGAGCTCGGCCCTGCCCCGAGTTAAGGTTTAAGGTAGGAGAGAGGCTCCATTCCTTCGGCCCGCAATGAGTGCTTGAGGTTTGGGAGGGGCCGAGGAGGGAAGCGCGCGATGCGCCGCCGGCCGCCTCTCATTCGATGATAAATCGAGGCTCCGCCGATGGCCAAGAGATGTTTGCTCGTCGGTATTAGTTTGGGCCAGTGAAGCAGCGGGGATCGGCCTCGTTTCACATTGTTCTTTGCGGTGCGCACGATCTAAGCTCTGTGGTTGCGTAATGAGCCCACGAGTCATGGGTAACGGAGTAACAAAACTTTCACGATGCAATTTGTATTTACACGCCCCATTATCGGGATAATTCTTCAAGTTCAAACTAAGTCGTTTGCTAAGCGGATGAATATTTGGTAAACGCTAATAATACACGATTGTTATCGACGATTGTAAATCATCACGCACCAAATCAGGACCAATTGTGAAACTTTCGAACCTTTCCTCCTTTCAGCTTCGATTATCCTTTCAGCATCGAATTATCGATCGAAATATCGCTCGAGAATGTTTATTGGACGCCAAACATTAGCTGTGGTTATTGGCTGGAGGTGGCGTTTGTGCGCTTCATAAATGCTCGAATCAGCCGAATAACGCAGGCAGCAAAGCGATTTACTGGGACCAGGTTGTGAGCATATTTATGAGGATAATTATTTATTAATTGGCGCTCGGAAGCACGATTAACGATATTTTCGCCTTAAATCGAGAGCGCGTATTTAGCCGGCGGGCAAGCAACTTGGTATGTAGTGAGCGCTAAGTAAGAAACACCTTTATCTGCATTGTGAATTGGGCAATATGTACACAAGGAGCAATGGCTATAATAGAAAAGCGATTGGGAGAAAAATATCGAGCATTTAGCGTCGAGTCCACGTCCGGATTATTCGGGCACTGCTTCGGTAAACGGCATTGAGGCTGGATCGATCGATTGTAGGAGGATTAACGGTTGCGGCCTGCTCCTATACATATGTACATATTTTTAAACATGGACGCAGAGTCGAATAGCCGTCGGCCAAAGACTCTTTACGATTGCTCGTTAGAGCGCGAGATCGTCTCTCATTCGTTTTTATTCTCCTTCCGTGGGCGCGTATTATCCGATGCCGTTTCGATTTTTCCTGCAAAATTAGTAAGGGAAAAGCGCCGAGCGACGGTCCTCCCGAAGCTGCGCTTTAAAAATCTCTCTACTGTAAAAGCGCGCTTTCAAATTGCAAAAATAAGGAGCTTCTAATGTTGCGCTTGGCCGATACGATTATTTAACCTATTTTCAGTCGCAATGAGCTTTGTAGTAGAATATATATGCTGGTAATTCGTCTCGGTGGCCCATTATTCCCTTCACTATATCTCTCTCTCTCCTATTTTGGTATTTTAAAAATAATAAAGACACACACACTGTTGGAGCACTCGTGCAAAAGCACACCAATAAATCTCTTTGTAAAACTTTCTGAAACTGACAATGTGATTTTTGCTCAAATATACATTCCCAGGAGATTCCAGTAGACTAAGTAGACTAATAATCTAACACTGTCGAGTAGAATGCCTCTGCGAATAAACGCGATAAGCTCACGAAACTAATGAATATTTTTAGATTATAATTACGGAAAGAAGGGACGAACAATTCTCGCCCGACAAGACAATTAACATCTTGCCAATATACATTTGCAAACGCCAGAGCAACGACACGGCAACTTTATTCACATACGAGGGCAGCGTTATTATTATATCTCCATTAGAGCAATTCCACCCTCATTTTACAATACCATACGAATAGCCTTGGATCTTAAAGTACGTTCGGTAGCGATATATCTATATATATATATGTGTATATGTGTGTGGGTGGGTGCGCGCGTAGATTATTAACGGCAGCGTTGCGTCTCTGCATTCTAGCCGAGATGCACCAACACTCGTGCAAACTCTTATAAACCCAGCGACCAAGTCGAAATTCGTACTTTTTCCTTATCTTCGCCTGTGCCGAGAGGAAGCCTCGAGGAAGCCTCGAGGAAGCCTCGAGGAAGCGCAGCCAAGTTGACAGAGCGCCATCTTCGGCTCGCGTACAGCGAGGGCAAAGCTCGAAATCCCCAAGATCATCCCCCTCGAGCGTAGCCAGAAAGAAAACTCCTCCTACGGTGATTTCATGAAAGGGAGAGGCGGCGTTACGACTTTGTCATTTGCGAGTGAAGATGGCATCGCCGCGCTCCCCTCCGTCGTCGCCCCCACCACATTCGGCGTCCCTCCCCCGCCGTCCTCTTATTATTATTATTGTCATTATGTCTTTGTAGGGGGTTTTCTCGCCGGTGCCGGGAAATGCGAATACCCGATCATTAAGCCGAACAAGAAATAACGAGGCCAAGGTGTCTGGCGCCTTTCATTAAAAGCTGCGCCCGACGTAATGCAACGGACCAGCACCCAGTGTACAAACATTTTTTAGCGGAAAAGCGGCACACACAAGGATAGAAGGTGCGACTAGTTAAGAAAATGAAGTGGGACATATTGCCAGCGAAATAATTACACGATACCTTGCTTTTGCCCAGCTAATTTATCGGTAAAATTGTTTAACTTTATTAACTCTGTCTCGGCAGCATGTAGTCCCCCAGGAGTATATAATTATTTCAAATGCAATTCTTTAATACGCGAACATTATCCATAAATGCACACAACATAATGTAACTGCTGCAAATGCAAATTATTATATATATATATATACACACGTATTTAATAATAATTAAATATTAATACTTCGTTCCATAACTACGCATTTAGTACATAATATATATATTCATAACGCGATTGCATGTCATTCACATTATTATGAATGAAGTTCCTAATCCTCATTTGTTTCTTCAAGATTTCCTCGATTCTTCAAGAATATCCACGAGTTTCAATACTTTTATCATTTAAAGCGTTAATCAATTCACGTCAATCTGTCTGCTCGTTTGTGCGCGTGTGCGCACACACATGACTTTGCATGGCAATATTAGTGCTCATTCTTCATCAAACTATACATTTCTTAATTTAAGCTCAGTCATTATGCAAGCATTTTCAATTTACATAATATTTCATTGGATCTTAGCATCTTGTTCGGATTGAATAATTTGAGCTTACAAATACACTCTAATCTGTACTTTCGTTAATTAAAGATCTTCTCTCTATTATTTATTTAACTTAGGTAATTTGAATTTAATTATGCCAGTGTATCAGTTTTCGGAATAAAACTTTGGTAAGAACAATATTTAATGTACGGTGAACATAGCTTAATATACTAATGCGTACGTAACTTTGTTCGTGCATTAGGCAACGTACGTAAATGCAATAGTAAAGCTTATTTTACAAATAAACTTTACATCAATTAATTAATATTAATAAATAAATGATATATATATATATATATTTATAAATTTAACCTTTATTGAAGTTTTGACCCTCTAAAACGTGTAAGCCTATATAAATGAAATAATCGTATTGCGATTATCTGTATATCAAAAGCAAATGCATATTTAATAATTTAAGTATATTTGATAATAAGGATTTTATGAAAATAAAAAAACGAGACTAGCAACAATATGATACTAGCGAATGAATAAAAGCATCCTTTATTTATAATTTATCTATAGGATTTTGCAAGATACACTGGTGAAGCAACGGACAAATAAAAAATACCCACCGTATTAAGAAAAACATTTGGACGTTTGGTGCCCTGCCTGTGACGTAATGCCATCTCTTTATTATGCTTATATCGTTGTCCACGTGCACGTACGCATGCACGTAGAGGCGCGTACCCATACAACCACATAATTATACGAATGTACAAATTTAGTGGCTAATCGCTTAAATTGTCAAATGTTACTCAAGCCAAGCTAAGAAGCGATTTGCAAAACAATAAAGGCACGCGATCGCGTGCTTGTGGGCTCTAGCCGTGGAAGCCGTGTGTACACATAATATATATATATAATGGTAGAGGAGGGAAGAAAGGAGGCGTGCGAGGTTGAGAAAGCGATAATTTCTCGTATTACAATAGTTAACATGAGGTGGCGTCTCTCTCCCCGTGTGCCAGTGTCGTATCAGAGTGACGGGTGAAAGTGCCGGCCTAAAACAATATTGGCAGGAGGGCGGAGGTAGTTTAGAGGAAGGAGAGGAAGGTGAGGAAGGAGGGTAGTAGTATATGGATCGAGGGAAAATCGTAGCATCACGGGAATTATTTATTTTGAGCGGTGCCGCGCGCGCGTAGGGAAATATCGAGTGCGTCGGTGCTGTCGAGAATGCGACGAGGCCGTGGAAATTCGTTAGGGGTGCGAGCGTAGAGACGGAATTGGGATGAAAATTTTGAAATCTGAAAGAGTTGGGATTGTTTGCGCAGCGGTAAATATTATATGGAGTGGTATTAGCGTGAATTTTGACATTTTATTTATCAAATCATCATGTGGCTTTCGAAACTTAATAGTCTTTGTTACGCATAATAATTGGCTCGAAATGTATCGCGTTCGCATAGTATCGCATAACGAAAATTTTATTTAATCAAATAATTTTGCATGATTTATTATTTATCAATAAATATATAAGCTCGCTTTAAAATTATGTATGCGTATTCGAGTTCGTGGTATAGTTGGCGAGAAAAGAAAATTTACAAGCTTAACGTAATGCTTTAGGTTGAGTTCATTTACAAACTCAAGTGCTCCTAATTTACTTATTAATTTAACGAATTTTGGATTCCAATGTCAATGACTAGAAGCAAATCGAACGAGCTTGGCAAAAAAAAAAAAAAAAAAAACGGGACAAAAAGTTTGGTTACTTCTTATTTAAAAGATTTTTAGGATATACGATTACATAGGGACAAATATGTCAAAGTATGAGAGGTGTCGTGTATTTATATAACGATTCATGAATAGCCATTAGCCTACATTAATAAAAGCAATTCAAAATAAACAATTTGATCCTTCTTCCACCATTACTGAATACTATTGAAAATATTGTCTCAATTATCATTATGATTTTAGCGTAAGCAACTAATCAAGATAGACTATCTTCTTATCCGCCTTCTTTCCATCTAATCATCTTCGTCCGTCTAATGTGCCTATTGTAGCGAGCTTTGCAAGTTTCGCTCGGGAATAATTGTGGTCCAGTGTTGTGGCAACAAATAGGTAAGCCTGAGACAAGAATGGACCGAGTGGTAAGAAAAGCGGGAAATCGGGGGGTTGAATCGAGAGAGCGCGAGGAGAGAAATAAAGGCAGCTCAGACGTCCAAGTGGAATCCAACTCAAGTACTCGAAACCCTTGGTAATATTGTTGACCCAGTTAATAGCTTCGTGTTTGATTTGACTACTGACTGTTGTTCCGTTGTTAATAGTGTAACACGAGATCCCATCCGGCTTTATATCGCGGCCAACAATAGGCTCGCTTACTTAATTAATTAATGAATAAATACATTGCTATGTAGCTGGCGGGTTTTGTCTACTTGAGTGTAGTCGAGCAAACAATGGAGGCAGAGAGAGAGAATCGCTGATGATATGTAGCGTGTGGATAATCATAATATTAATGTGAAATTATATTGCAGATAATTGTAACGAGCATCGACAGCGCGGATGAATAATATTGCGTGGCCCCTAACGCTATCGGGTTAAATAATAAAATTTCACCTTCAAGTTACAACTGCGCAGTATATAAAGATAAGGACAATCTGATGAATACATATATATACATACATATATACATATATATAATTATATATTTATATTCGCATATATGATACGGGTGTCGTCGTAATTTAGTCGAGTAAATGAAATAACAAAGATCAAGCCACAATTTTAAGTAATTAATTACGTTCAATTACAATATTAAGATTATTCAAATAAATATGACTCTTATTAAAATGCATTTGTAATTTAACTTTAATTTTAAAATTTTAATTATTTTATATAATTACAATTATAAAATAATTCAATTAGTTATTAATTAATTAACAATTAACAATTATTAAAGCGATGTAATAAACATTGTTATTAGTTCATTATTCGTTAATGGAGTTTAATAGAATTGTATGACTAATTGATAGAATAATATAAAAATTTGCCCACCCATGACGATTATTGATTTTCACCCGAAAAATTCTAATAAAGGTTCTTCTTAATTTTTCTTTCTTTTTCTTTCTTTCTTTCTTTTTTTTAATTCACTATATCTTTCCAAACGAATGCTTACTTTACTTTCGAAGCTTATTATAATAACACAAATTTATCATATCGAGCGGCTTAATTTAATACACGAGAAAAAAAAAATAAGAGCCCACATTGTCCATACTTTTTTAATGGCAGTCCAAATAAAAATTTAAAAGTTCGATAAATCCTTGAAGAACAATTCGAACTAACAATGCCATCTTCAAAAGATTGATAATTGCTAGATGAGGATATTTGCTTATTTATAGAACGATTATTAATTATTTAATGAGCAGTTAAAATCACAAGAAGTATTTGAGCGAAGCCTGAAATATAGCGTGATAAATTCGAAAAGAGAATCATCGAGATAATTGGAATAAAAGTATGTGATTTTTAATGCTGTAGAAGACAATGAATATCTCTTTGAGACATTAAGTATTTATTAGAGAATTTTTCTCAACAAGCAGCTAATGTTAATTGCATTAAAGTGCATATGAAGTATCGTTTGAAACAAATCGAGTGTATAAAGGAGAAAGCGTAAACTATTGGAATTAAGTCGATAAAAGAACATACTGATTGCAATGAAAGCAAAGGCTTAGTGATGAAATGAGCGTAAAGAACAATGAAACGCTCAAAAAGTTTACAAATATATACTTTGATCTCGTTATAATTTATCCAGTGCTATGCATCTCGATTTTCACTTTTTTTTTTACGGGGTACGCAGACGCGAACAATATCCAGCTTGGAAGCTTTTCATTAAAATCCAGTGCAAAATTATAATGCGACAAGGCTGGAGGTGACTGCAGGCATCAGCCAGGCAAGAAGGCGCGGGACCGGAAACGAGAGATAGAGAGAGAGAGAGAGTTAATTAATTATTTAGCGACAAATGCTGAACCTCTAGCTTTTCTTAATCAAAGAGTCGGTGCAGAGTAGCTCGACTTACGTGCAATTGCCGGATGCTGTGCAACAGTATCATCGCTCGCTCCAAGACAGGGAAATGCGAACGCTAAGTCTCATGATTATAAACGTGTGAAATGGGTGGGGCAATTGTTGCACACGATGGCCTGTTTCTGTAATATGCTTTTTAATGTGAAGAAAATGAGGCCTTTGTAAATGCGACGTTAATTATAATAAAGTTGCTTACAAATGGCATGAAAGTTTTGCGTTTAAGTAATTAATGAATGTATGCGCCACACACAGCGATACGTGCATACACGTATACGCCAAATACATATTGAGGGTATGTGCAGTGTAATTAATCAGTGCCAGAAGAATCGAAAGATTTAAGAGAATGAAGGTCGTCAGAATGGCATAAAGGAAGTACCAATGAATTGTTTATTATATGCGTTTGCGGTGACTAAGACTTAGATCGATAGAAAATATAATGAACTGAAAGATAGTTAGGAAGCGACAAATTGTCGGCTAAAAAGTGCAATTACCAGGGAAAAAAGCCAGAAGATTAGCAAAGAATGAGAGTAGAAAAGGGGGTAAAAGTCTGTGAAGATACGAGGAGAAGATTGTACCTTTGAGGGAGATAGATATACTTCTATGGTGTATACGTATACCGTAGAGATAGAAAAGAAATTCAATTTAACAGAAGGAGATACTTGACAAAAGATTTTTAGGGAGAGCAGATTTAGATTATAGATACGATGACTATTATCTCGTCATCGTCATATGACGGCCAGAGATGTTTGGTCCTGTACACAACTTTTGTGTAATCAATAGGGCGAAAGCTCTTTAATATCAATTTTTTCTATCAACATTACACATAATATAGAGACAGCTTTATCAAATATCACGTGGCCTTGAACATTTTTGACTTATGGATATGTAGGTATGACAGTTGAATAAAAAACTGCAGATGCGCATAGTTTCGAAGAATATTTCCTTTACTACAGTTGTACTTGCAAATTATATTTTCTAATTCAAATACGGCCAGTCGTAGAGAAGAGTGGAATAGAGGCCGAGAGTGTATTGAAACTTTGATAAAATTCGATAAAATCTTAATATGCCATTATGACATTGAAGATGCCCATTAATCTATATGGACTTAATATATTAAGAATCCTAGTGGACGTCCACGGATGTGAAAAAGAAGCGGATTTGGGTGCACCAAACTTAGTCTTTCATCAACACTTTAATGCCATTTAATGCCCCCAGTATTTGAAAATCTCATTGTCTCAGACGATTACACGTGAATATTAAATGTTCGCCACTCGCTAAAATATATAAATAACAAACCGATCGAAAAAAAAAGTATAATCTCCGGACGCATATGACGAAATACGTATGAAATTGAGGGCAGAACCCTCCGCTTCTGTACGCGTAAAAGTAATTACTTTATGTTATTCAATTAATATGAGCTTATTCCTACGAAGTTTCAATAAAAATAAATCAATTAAAATGCCTGCATCATTCCCACCCTCTGTATCCCCGGTAGAGAGAGAGAGAGAGAGAAAAATATAGGATAAAAAAATTTGGGTCACTCTTAAATCGATAACAATGCAAGGTCATCCTATCATAGGTCCCATCCACCCTCTCATCACATAAGCCAAATTATAATTTACCGGAGCAAAGTATCTGCATAAAACGGGATATCCTTTGCAGCGTAAAAAACTAAAAACATGGAGCTGCTCGTTCCTCCGGCTCGTGTTATGACGCGCAAGCAAATCCTCTTAAAACCTTTGCCTTGCCTCCCTTATCAGTAGGGCTGGGTAACCCGCGTGAAAATAAAAGTATCAGCACAAAGCCAAAACCAATAGGCAGGATGCCTACGTCGCGCGACAGCGAGCTTATTTTCATGCAAAACAAATTAAACCGAGTGGGGGCGCAGATGTAAGTCTCGATAGCGAGCCTCGTACCTTCGATTCTCAATGCCATTAGCAGGTATTATTTCAGGACTGATCCGAGTGTCGACTGACGAACAATGCCGCCATCGCAGCCAAAGTCGAGTAGCGCCCACAGCATCATCACGGGCTATCAAATGGCAGGAGGGGGGTGGGTGGGCAAGGGGGTGGGGAAATTGAGAGCGCGGGAGCGACCATTAATATTTCACTCGAGCCGATTTTAATTTCCCGCACCCCATGGCTCTATAATACACGAACGATTACCCGGGCATCCGCAATCTTCAATTAATGTCATGCGCATAAAGGCGCGCGCCCCCCGAGAAAGAGAGATATCAATACTATATAAGCTTTCCTTTCATTTCGCGTGAAATTGTATTTTTAGCCATTTAAGTATTGGTAGTCATAACAATACATTAACGAAGAATTATCTTTTAAGCTTAAATGGAGGAATATGCCGGAATTTAGAGTGAAGTGATTGCAAGTGCTCGGCAAATATAGTAATTTATACAAATTAAACAGTTTTTCGGATCATTATAAATGATCGGCAAGGGAAAGCAATAAAATAATAATTGAAAACATAACTTTCATCATACAAAGCCTACCTAATTTCGTATCACTGGGCATCTTTATGCTTGGGCATACAATATCTACTTCTACCTAGTTATATTATATTTAAATATTATATCATTATAGTCCGTATATGCTTTATTATGATTAATATATATAACAATGGACTTTATACTGTGGTGTTATTAATTTATTATTATAAATTGCCTTGTAAAAGATAAAAAAAATCAATGGCCGTTATTGTGTATTGAGTGTGGTATTAGCAAAGGCGTCCTTTACGTCACTAACAAAATTCATGACTATAAAGATAAATAAAAATAAAAAAAATAAAAAGATAAATATAAACAGTTTTAAAAATGTACGAAAAAGTGGGAATTTGAAATGTTTGCAGATTATTTTACCAAAATTACCAAATTAATTTTAGATTACCAAATTGTAATGTTATGTCCATCTTATGTACATTAAAGCTAGGATAATAGATTTCGATTTCTAATAATTTTGAGAAATATAGTGAATTTTACGATTATTATTATTATTTATTTATTTATTTATTTAGTTATTTGTGCACGTTAAATAGTAAATTCAGGTTATTCTGAATATTAAAGAGAAATTGAATTACGTTTGAATGAAGCCGTAGCTGGTTTCAATATAACATTGATATTGTCCCAGATAAAACATTAAGTACATTTTGCTGATGTGCACTTATTATTTTAAAAGCAAATTTCAATTGATTTCACTAAATTTTATTGTGACTGTTAAAATACAATATTGAGCGAGGAGTCTCGTATATTTGTAAACTTTAATCACATTAAATGAATCTGCTCTATCGAGCAACTGCAATCACAATTACGGGAATTGTGAAAATAATCCTGAATTTAATGAAAATCTTCGTTACAATAGACGCGCACGAACATTTTAAAATTCTTTACACACACACACACACACATACGCACAGAAAGAGAGAGAGAGAGAGAGAAAGAGAGAGGGAGAGGAAAAGAGAGAGAGAGAGAGATAGAGAGAGAGGAAAAGAGAGAGAGAGAGAGAGAGAAAGAGAGAGAGAGAAAGAGAGAGAGAAAGAGAGAGAGAGAGAGAG